>PYDT01000130.1:34297-181136 GCA_004837865.1 Musa balbisiana | reverse complement strand
ACTCCTAAGATACTACTTTATTTCCTCTTTCGAAACTCTTGAACTCCTAAGATACTACTTTATTTCCTCTTTCGAAACTCTTGAACTCCTAAGATACTACTTTATTTCCTCTTTCGAAACTCTTGAACTCCTAAGATACTACTTTATTTCCTCTTTCGAAACTCTTGAACTCCTAAGATACTACTTTATTTCCTCTTTCGAAACTCTTGAACTCCTAAGATACTACTTTATTTCCTCTTTCGAAACTCTTGAACTCCTAAGATACTACTTTATTTCCTCTTTCGAAACTCTTGAACTCCTAAGATACTACTTTATTTCCTCTTTCGAAACTCTTGAACTCCTAAGATACTACTTTATTTCCTCTTTCGAAACTCTTGAACTCCTAAGATACTACTTTATTTCCTCTTTCGAAACTCTTGAACTCCTAAGATACTACTTTATTTCCTCTTTCGAAACTCTTGAACTCCTAAGATACTACTTTATTTCCTCTTTCGAAACTCTTGAACTCCTAAGATACTACTTTATTTCCTCTTTCGAAACTCTTGAACTCCTAAGATACTACTTTATTTCCTCTTTCGAAACTCTTGAACTCCTAAGATACTACTTTATTTCCTCTTTCGAAACTCTTGAACTCCTAAGATACTACTTTATTTCCTCTTTCGAAACTCTTGAACTCCTAAGATACTACTTTATTTCCTCTTTCGAAACTCTTGAACTCCTAAGATACTACTTTATTTCCTCTTTCGAAACTCTTGAACTCCTTTACTAGGAAGATGGAACTCCTCTCTTGAACTCCTAAGATACTACTTTATTTCCTCTTTCGAAACTCTTGAACTCCTCCGAGTGGGTTAGTTACCCTAATCTAGCTTACCTAGCTGCACCTGGTGAGGCTAGAAGGGCAAGCGACCAACCTCGTATGTGCTCCTCTAAGAATGGAGTTTACTTACCGCCGAACACATTCCTATAACTTGAGTGAAACGACACTCGAATGTCCATTAGCTTACTTTCGACAACATGGATTAAGGGTAGAGACTCTCCTTCCCACTGAAAGCTGATTACTTAAGCGCAACACCGCTACTTGGGTTGGGCATTCTCAAATCCGTATATGCTTGTTGGGATTCAACTCGGGATGAAACAAGAACAAGAGCCGGACGACTATCTTCTTCCCCGACCTCTCCTCTGCGTGTGCCCTATGAAACCCTTTCATAACGCAATTGAAAGCGGGTTGGATCTATTCCTAGCTGATTGACCATAAAACTACTTAAGTTATGTTCTAGTTCATTTCTTCCTAACATATTGATGGTTCTGTTGCTCAAACACCCTACTTCTCTCCTTGACCTTTCAGTGAGGAATGGAATTGCCGCGGTTTCAAGATCATACTTTGTTTCAAGAGCTGGAGAGGGTGGAGCCTTAAGTTCAATGGGTCTGTTATTCAAGGATAGTTCGAGGTAAAGTATAAAGTGTTGGCAAGCAATAAAAAGATGCAAATGAAATAAGGTGTATAGAAATTGGTAAGATTACTTCTCTCTCTCTATTCGGCTCGAAAGAATCAATGATTTGGCGTTAAGCTAACATATGAGTCAGAAGCTAGTCCTGTTTCGGGAGTGACATGGGCTGCTAGACCAAGAATACAGATATGGCGTAGCAGTGAAGTTAGGGGAAGAAAAGCAGAAAAGTACCCGCTTTGAACTCACAAGCATGACGGAGAACTAGATGACGGATAACTAGATGTCAGATGAAGACACGGGTCAGATCAAGGGTTTACCGCAACTCTGATAATGAATATAGTTGACTTACCTAAACTCTGCATATAGTAGAAGAGGGTAACAGCGCTCTCCACTCTCAAGTATTAATTGAATGGAACTCTGCTGAGTCAGAAATAGAAGAATTCGGCAGGTCTGATAGATCTTAGTAACACTTATGTGCCCTTTCTAGCCGTGCCCCTGAATGGAATAATAGAATGAACTGAACTACGCCCCCCAACGCCTCATTTAGTGATAGAATAAGTCAGCAGGAAATACAGAATTCACCTTGAAAGTAATAGTATAGGAATGGGGTTGGTTTCCGCTTTCAAGTAATAAGAACAGGTACGGTACGATATAGCGTATTAGGATATATACTCAGAATATCAAGTCGTATACAAAGAATGGATCTTATATAGTGCATTAAGTATGAAGTAATAGAATTAGTAACTACCCTAGTAAGGGCTCTTTCTCTCTCACAAACCCGACAAGCAACTACTAACAGACAAGGTGTTCGACTACTAAACAAACAAGAATGGAAAGGAACAGTAGCTATGTCTAGTAGATCTCGGTTAAGAATCTTAGGTACCGTCTAAAGCTTACAATCCTGTTATTGTTTAATCAACCTATTCTCTTTGCGCCTAAGCTGGATTTCGAGCGGACTTTCCTGACGACCCGGATTTGGAATCTACTTTAGACTGCTTTCATTGCACACCTCATGTCATTTCTTAACCTGACTGCAGTGACTCACTAAGACACTTTGGCTTTGGCAAACTAAACTCCGGAAGATACAACCGAATTGATTGTTCCCCGAACGTACCTTGAAGATGACCCGCTTGCAGCTTCCTTAGCCCTTGCAGCTGATGACTCCACTTCTGATTCTCTAATTACCTATTTTTCTTTCTATTCAATAGACAGACTCTTATTGATCTCTTATTCTTTATTCTCGCTCTAACATCGCTAGCTCTTTTCTCAAGCCCACGTAGCGGTGAAGCATCTATTGATTCTGTTGTGCTTGCTTGACATTCTCTTCCTGCTTTCTTTCTTTCCCGAGTCTCCATCTCTATCTGTTCGACTTTCCAACTTCATATTTCAGTGAAAGAAGTAGTCCGAGTTTACAGAGTTTACAATTTCAATGAAAAGAAGAGTTGACTCAGCTAAAGTGAATTCTTTGACTTGTGCTACTGGAGTGTCAATTCCTGTAGTTTTGTGACCCTCATAGCCTTATACTAACTAGTGGAATTAGTAGTGACTTGCCTAATGTCTTGGCTGTTGACTAACCAACCGGCGTGCTCCATCAAAGCCTACGCTGCTAAGTTATCATATGTATTTGTTTACTATGGTAGATGAGCAATAGAGGAGCTCAGACATGCTTTCCGCTCTTAGTACTATCCATAGAAGTTCAATTCTTACTTGAGCCTAAAAGAACTGGGTTTGGGAAAGGAAGTAGCACATACTACTGTACAGGGTTTGTGGGTTGGCAAGAGGGAGGCGAAAACAGGAATAGTCGTTGGGCATAGAACAGGACTCTAAGGTTCTTGAAAGTGTAAGTAGTGAGGTGAACCAATTTGGATGAAAAAGAAAAAGATTTCAAAAAGTCAAAAACGAGTGATCTTGACGCTATACCGAACGCTCCCCTTATATACAAGTTCTAAGTAGCAGAAAGCCCACTAAATGAGATCAAATCTGTATAAAGGAGAAAACAAGAACTCACTGGACTACTAGCCTTACCCTAACTTGAGAACCAGAACAGTACTACCGGGATTCAACAAGAAACAGAACCAGACTACTATACTTATGAGACTGCAACTGGCGCTTCTAAGACTTTATCCCCTATGACCAGAAACAAGAAATACAGAATATCAGAATCAAGAATGAAACAAGCAAGTTTAGGAGTGGTGTTATGCACTCATATGAGTTTCTAGCTATATTCTTTTGGAATTCCGTATTGGCAAGTAGTTTCTAGCGATATTGGATGATTTTCCGTATTGGCAAGGGCGCAAGTTAGCTTATTGAGTTCACCGGGGTGTTAACTGTGAGTTTGTTAAGGGAGTCAGTAATTGCAGGTGAGGTTAGGCATCTCATTTAAGCAGTGAGGTTCAAAGCTAATGACTGAAATAACTAAACTAAGAAAAAGCTACGGAACAAGCAACGAACAAGAAGCAACGAACCTATAGCTATTTATGGTTTTGCGGGGTACGAAAGGAAAGGTTCGGCGAAGTCCTGTGTTTGATGTTTGAGAGAAAGAAAGGGGATAGAGTAAGGAGTGTGAGAGAAAGGGGATAGAGCCAAGCCAGGAGTGTGACGCAAAGGGGGAGTTAGTTCGGGTCGGCAAGGGAACCAGTGGAATCAGTATTAGTTGACAGTGGAATCCGTATTAGTTTACAGAGCCAGAGTGAAGCAAGTATGAATTGAACTCAGAGGTGAGCCAGTAGGCAAGTAAGAATTCAACCGAATCGCTTAAGTCTGTTACTAGACCACCGATTGCCCGAAGTCAGAATGCAAGTATTTGGTTCTCAGGCTTTTACAGCAGGGTTCCAGTCTGAGCCGTGCTGGGTTGATTCTGCCTTTCCTACTTGTCTGCTTGGTCAGTAGTTACTTGTCTGCTTGTTTGGTGCTCCTTCCCTAGTTTACGAGATAGAGTTGATTGTCCTGTCTTCGCCTGTCTGAGGAAGAATTAGGACTCGCCGTTGTTTGTCCCGTTGAAGAATACATACCTATTTCACTCCTGTACTATACCTGTTGTGTAATAAAGAATATACAAACTTAACCGGGTGTAGGTGTGGTTCAGATAGGTAGGTCGGCAGGTTGGCAAGGAATAAGGTACGATGTAGCGCATTCCCGGACTTACTAGTGCAATTCTTATACCACTTAGTTCCATTCTGTAATTCCTACTTATGAGTTTAGGTCGGTTCGGGAAGCAGTTAGGTAGAAAGGAACAGGCTCAAGTGAGAGGTCAGCAGCCCGCGGGAAGTCTTGTTCTTTTATTGGCTCTAAGTCGACCGAAGAGAGAGATAGGTGATTTTCGAATGCCTACGTTGCGGTGGGTCAAGTCTCAAGTCTGGAGTCGGGTCAGCAGCAATCGATTCTTCAAGGATAAGGATGGAGGTCGACTGAAATCCAACAAGCAACTACTACAAGTCCTTTCTTTGGTGTTCGTTGGTGTTCGCTGACGCGTCAGTCAGTAATAACCGGCCTTAGCGAGTTCTTCAAGGAGAGTTCGAGGGTCAGCAGTTGTTAGAGCAGTTTCAAGATCATAAGCCAGAGAAAGATTATCTGCTGGATATCAGGATCTAAAGAAGTATTAGAAGGAAAGTAGACATCGAGAATAGAATAAGCTGTGGGAGTATCATTCATTGGTGTTGGCAATTCTTGTAGTTGAGTTCGGGTTGCAAGAGCTGGATATAGGCAATTACAGACTTGGAAGCCGAACACAGCACTTGGTAATAACTCTACATAAATATACTATATGTTGTTTCTTTTTGTAGTTGTCTTCGGGTCTACTTCCGTCTCGTCTCTTTCTGCTCGAGGTGAAGAAATAGAAGTGATAGTGGAATCCTAGTCTACAAGAGAATCATAAGTGCGCAAACGGTATAGAGTTTATAGTCAAATTTCCATTCTTTGTTTAACAGATGTTGTAGTAGTAGCAAGAGGAGAGGATTAAGTGGTTAAGCAATGAAGTCGTACTGGACTGTAAATAACACATATACTATAATAACATAGTAACAAGGTACTCGAAATAACAGATACTAGAATAACATAACATATAGGAAGGTACGATTTCCCATCAAACTAAAGAACACTGTTGCTCACTCTCACAACACTTGAAACAAATCATTATACTAAACTATTGCCTAGTAGCTAGGGTAGGGGAGAAGCATATATGGATGCTGTGTCAAAGTAAGCCGATTCAACAAGTGTAGTTAAATTGTATAGGAAAGTTGCTAGGGTATTGGTGCCGTTTTGTTGCTAGGGTATAGGTCCCCATTGCCTAGTAAGGGTGCCTCGCCTGATTCATCCCTTGTTGAATCCCGGTAGTCCTGTTCAGCGTATAGAGAAGCTCTTGGGGTTAGAGTGAAGTCTATGAGCTCAGTTCTTTGCTTTCCCTTTGTTGGCTACGAGAGAGTTGTAAACTAGAGAAGAAGTGGAATTCCCTGTTTCATCTGTCTTATGACTAATAGTTGTTGACCGGGAGAGAGAGATGAGCTGTTGAATCAGTAGCTGTCCATCAGAAGAGGGTGGGTTTCCAACTTACTTAATATGGCCAGTGGAATTATGAGTTTCATCCCTTGTTTAGTCTTCAGTTGACAAGTAGTGGTCAGTGGGTTTAGTTTTGTTGCTAGGGTAGGGTTGGTGCTTACGCTCTAGTAAAGTAGCTAGGGTATGGGACCAATTCTTCTTATAGCAACCATCAGAACAAGAACCATCAGAGCTACCATCGGACCAATCATTCTGTGAGCAAAACGATGTTCCCAATCATTCGAATCTAAGCCATCGTACCGCCCAGCAACTACGTCTTCGTGCTAAACTTAGGACTCCGTGGATCATTCACCAATTCGTAGATGGTACTTCGGGGCGGCATCGAATTAGCAGTTGTTGAGCTAACCGTAATGAATAGGTCGGTCCGGTCGTTCGTGCATCAAGGTTTCGTGCATCGTGGGTGGGAGCAACAACAATAAGTTTTGTGCCGGAGGATCATTCTGAAGTGGTTCCCCCAGTAAGTCAGTCTTATTCCCTCATTCTCTATTTCTTTGCTCGCCCGCCCTGCTTCTTTTCTGTAAACTCACTGGTCTAACAGAGCTTCCTCACCCAGCTTTTGATCCGTCTCTTTATTGTATGTTGGAGTATCATTCTGACTTGAGAGAAGGAGCACCGGGGTTGATGCAACTTGACTAGACTAGCACTACTGACTTGAGACTCTACCCCAGCTGTATATATTAGCATGAAATTCTCTATTTATCTAGTGATTCAAAAGTCGACCCTCTATAGAATACATCGGCTTGCACTTATAGACAAGCTTGCTGTAGTTTATTGTCGGCTTGGCTGCTTGGCTGAGCTCGAGTCATTAGTATGAGTTATTGGGGCAGGGTTCAGGTCTATGGGAGTGAGGGCAGTGCGAGCAATTGTCGTATAAGGGGTATACTCAAAGACATCGGATTGAAAAGTGTAGCACGATCTAATTCGAAGAACCCAATAGGAGCACTACTAGCATTTAAGTGTATAAGGATCGCTATAACTCACTCCATTGAGCTTGTAGAGATGCACGTATAAGGATATAACTCACTCTATTGAGCTTGTAAGAAAGAGGAGAGTCTATTGTAAGTAGTTGGATTGCAATAACTCACTCCATTGAGCTTGTATAGGAGAGTCCATAGTCAGTAGTTGGATAGTGATATCCATGATAAGAAACTCAGGAATCCGCTGGTTAACCCATCAGAGCTTATGTAAGTCAACAACAATTGCTTTATTTAGAATCTATGGAAAGCACTATATATTTAGAACTAATTCCCATTTCTAGACTGAGTCCATCTTTGACTTCATCTTTCTGAGCTGGATTAGGAATAAGAGCATCACATAAGGAGCACTCCGTCTCTACTAGATATTCCGCACTCCGTACTAGATTAAGCACTCCGTCTCTACTAGATTATGGATTCTCTAGCAATAGGCCTGCAGCATTAATGACAGCTGCTCCTTTTGCTTGAAGAGGAAGAACATAGTAATAGCCTAATGAGTCTTCGCTTATGCACTATAATGAAAGAGTTGGCTATGACCAGGTTACTATCAAACTCGACGGCACCCATTTCATTCTCTGGGAGCTCCCCAACTGACTCTGGTTCGCAGTCAACAACTGCTTGGCGGAACCACAGCTGCTTCATCAAAGTGGATAGAGTGCTCCGGCTTCGATTTCTCGTAAAAAGTAGGCCGATGGATCAGTCTTTCAAAGCCCAATCCCGCGGCTCCGCAAAGATCAGCCGCTGTTCTGTTGGAGAAACTAAACCTTCCTTGACATCTGCGCTAAAATCCTAAAGTAAAAGAAATTATGGCTCAGGTAATAGATCTGACTCATGCACATCTGATCTGGAATTCCATTCATGATAACTTCGCTCAACAACCCCAAGCTCGAGAAATGCTGCTGCGATTGCCTTCTCTCCTACTTCCTGGATTCCTATGCCTTGCTTTTACCTCCGAAAATATATTAATAAAAATGAGTGCACTTTGAGAATTGTTTGAGAGAGTTACCCCTTTGAGTCCTACTCAGAGTTAAGTCTTCCAAGGAGCTGTACTTAAGGACCAATGCTCAATTCTTTATTGTAATGAAAGGTATTAGCTGCTGCGGGTTCGTCATAAAGGCCTTATAGGTTCGCTTTCCCACCATTCAAGGAAGGGGATTCGAGTTAGACCACTTAGTAGCACCCCGGAAGGCTTATCCATCCACGCTATATATAGAAGATTTAGAGATCGAGACGTTCCCACATAAAGGAATGCATCAATTCACTCGGGTAGAAAACGAATCCATTCTTGACGAAAGAAAGAGTAAAGTCCCCATCTGTGAAAAAATGAGGAAAGCTGGCAAGCGTGCCTGGAACTGAGTCCGGCTAACCGGGGAGCGCACCATCACTTACATTACACTCCCTTTATTTGGAATGTCCATATTGATTATGACATGAAAGAGAATGCACTCAGAAAGAAAATCCTCTTGGCGAATTCAGGAATGGAATCCACCACGCATAGAATCCCCTATTTGTAGGAGTCTTCGTTCGCTTCGATAAGAAGCATCTAGTGTTTTCGCTGAAACGAATATTCTAATTCCAAATGAAAATCCTCAATGACAAGGGAATTCGCTTCTATTCTAAGAGGATGGATATTAGGATGGAATACGAGTCATAGACCTTCCGGCACCACGAGAGCTGCCCTAGTATAAGTAAGTTTCAAGTCTTAGGTCAAGAGCTGGTGTAAATCCGCCTCTAACCTCTCCTTTTTTGGAGGTAAGCGAACAAAGACAAAAACATAATCCACAAGAATAAGTTCTGTTTTCAAGAGAAGAGCCGGCTTCATTCTCCAATTGTTTACATAGTTCAGTAGGCCCCTTATTTGGAGATAAATAGTAGCCTTAAAGAGACGACGGAGGTATTAAGAAAATGACCCGACCGTACACGGATTGGAGTTATAACGACGAAACGGAGGCGAAACAAGATCATGAAGATTCAAGCATATGATTCGCACTTGGGAAAGGGAAGTTCATCCCTTGAAGTTCATCCATCAGGCATTGCATGCGTCCCTACCAAGAATTTCCTGACAAAACGTCTTTTACGACATTGGGTCCTACAAATGGGGCTTGAGCTTTCTGCCTTTGTATTCTCATCCCATCTACTAAGCACTTAAGGTAAACGGTACCGCATACCGACGCCCCCCTCTTCTTATCTTAGCTGCCCGGGTCTGAAAAGCAGATTTAGGCATCTGCCCGCCCCCTACCAAGTCTCGGGACAACTATTTATTCAAAACCGGCAATGCTTCGTTGAGCAAGTTAGCGACCGATGGTTTCCGAATACACGGGCCCAGGTAGTGTCCAGCTGAGAAGATCCTTTCTTTCACGGGGCATTCCTAGTACCCTTGGAAAGCGAAAGGATGCTCTATTCCCACAGCTAACAAGGTTTCATCACGAATCCCAGCAGTGGAAAGCGAAAGGATGCTCTATTCCCACAGCTAACAAGGTTTCATCTTGTCAAAAAGTAAACACACTTTCCTCTTACTCTATAGGAATCCAAAACCCTCTCTAGAAATATGATAAAAGTGAAAAGGAATAGAATATATCCTAAATCTTTCAATAAGTAGTCAGCTGTGAGCTAAGAAGCCTCGTAGTCTGACTTTTCGTGAGAGTAAGCTGTCCTCGTAGCATTTTCAGGTATGCATTCGCGAACGCTTCCGTAAAACGGTTATGAGATCTTATCTGTGCTCCGCATTCAAATCAAATTCACTAATAAAATAGGGGCGCTCGCTAAAAGCTCCTTTTTCTGAAGCGGTCTACTATATTTCTCCATTGAACTAGAGGAGGTACACTTGATTTTCTATGGTAATTTTGGACTATAAGAGAGCCTGGCATCCATCCCCCTTTATAGAAGATACTGTAAGATCTACCTTCTTCTTTCTATGAACTGTCTATAGAGGTATTTCCGCTACCTAACCTTCGATTGGGCTACCTTATAAAAGCAAGAATAGACTAACATCGAAACGATGACTATCCAAAACTCTATAGAATGAGGCTATAAGGTTCCCTCAATTGTCGCTGCGAAGGTAAGTTGTCATGAAATTCTCCCCATTTCCTTTCACTTCCGACCGAAACTGAAGTTCTAAGCTACCGTAATTCTATAGACCAAACTCGGATACTCTACGACCCGAAGCTACCTCAAAGGGTAATGGGGCCGGGCCGAGTTCCCCTCCTAAAAAGAAGGGAGCAGTTCCGAAGAAAGGAAGTGGGTTGGCTCTTTCTAGAGCTGCTCCGCTCTTCGGGCGCGCCCGCTTCGCTGCCTAGGATAAAGAGCTACCCTATGTTGTAAGTCTAAGGCAGCCCGAATACGACCGAGGCATTTGTTGTTGCGCTTAGCTGCTATTCTAAGGTAATACACACCTTCAGCCTCCAATCGTTTTCTAAGGAATTTGCTCTTCCGAAGGTTCCCTACAATAGATTCTTGCTGCCGGCTGGGCTGCTCAGTGTCTAATTCCACTGTTAAGCGAAAGAGTGATTGAAGGAGCGTCTACTCGACAATTGGGGCAGTTGGAATTTCATACCCATTTCAGGGCTACCGACGATCTACCGCTCCTGAGGGTACAGTAGTTGGAGCATATCATATTGAGTAATGCCTTACTATACCTGGCGAGTATATCCTTTGATGTCGACAATTCATTTAGAAAGGTCTATAAATCCCTAAGGTTTCTTTATCAAATCAACATTGGGTCATTTGTTCTTTCTTTCAGAACCTCGGTGTCTTCTACGCGCTACCATCAGTGTCAAAGCAAAGCGCTCCTAGGCTCGCGGGCCGGGGTTAGATAAATCAATTTCTGTATGAAAATAGATAGAATACTTTCATATAAGACATCTGTGAGTGGTTGTCAGCCTTGTCGGCGCGTGCCCGCTTTTTCAAATGATCGAGTGAAGCGTGCGAAGCACAGTTGCTTTCTTTGGAATCAGTCTGCCTTTGTTTTTACACGTCAACATCCCCTGAGAAAAGGAGTTAGCACTTAACTAAAGTATGTATAAGTGGTGGGATATCGCGAATCGAGATGTAGATGAAGTTGTCATTGAGTAATGTGGAATCCTTCTATTTAGCGACACGAGATCATGGAACACGAGATCATGGAAAGCCGTAGGCGTGTAATGTAGAATCCTTCTATTTAGCGACACGAGATCATGGAAAGCCGTAGGCGTGTAATGTAGAATCCTTCTATTTAGCGACACGAGATCATGGAAAGCCGTAGGCGTGTAATGTAGAATCCTTCTATTTAGCGACACGAGATCATGGAAAGCCGTAGGCGTGTAATGTAGAATCCTTCTATTTAGCGACACGAGATCATGGAAAGCCGTAGGCGTGTAATGTAGAATCCTTCTATTTAGCGACACGAGATCATGGAAAGCCGTAGGCGTGTAATGTAGAATCCTTCTATTTAGCGACACGAGATCATGGAAAGCCGTAGGCGTGTAATGTAGAATCCTTCTATTTAGCGACACGAGATCATGGAAAGCCGTAGGCGTGTAATGTAGAATCCTTCTATTTAGCGACACGAGATCATGGAAAGCCGTAGGCGTGTAATGTAGAATCCTTCTATTTAGCGACACGAGATCATGGATCCTTCTATTTAGCGACCTGTCATGGAAAGCCGTAGGCGTGTAATGTAGAATCCTTCTATTTAGCGACACGAGATGGCCATAATAATGGATGTGCTTTTCGGCTCATTGTGCTTTCGATACTTGGATCGGTTCTTTTCTCAGTCTGTTGGGAAGACGTAAACGCCAATCTTCCCTGCCTGATCAAAGCACTAAAGGCAATCTCAACACAGTTTCGGGCACCACGATTCAGAGATGGGGAATCTTTGAGAGACGAGTCTCGAAATCTACTTGCTGGAAGGATAGCAATCACCCGATTTTCCGGTCCTTCTGGCTTTGCCACCTGGTCTTCATTGGATGCTCCTCTTTCTAGTGCTGGGAGTCCCTTCTTGGGCTAAGAGTTATTGGCCTGAATGAAACCGGCTATGCTAGTAGGGTTAGGTTAGAAGCATTCCTTATGCTTGCCCTAATCAGTGGTTTTGTGTCATCATTTCTTGAATCACCCTTCTTTCTTTGAAATCGACAAGAGATTCCTATGGGCTTAGCTTACCCAGGCAATTGCAGGACCTGCACATGGCAAGTTAGCTCAGCCCTATTCATGGGAGACATTGCATTTCGAACACGGTTACTACAGGGAATGACTCAAAGAGAGAGGAGAAAAAGGAGCCGATTTACGCTGTTTTTAGATAGAAATATCTTGTCCTCAACCCATCACTGAGAGAGATGAAAGCACGAAAGAATCCGCTTAAGCTATTACGGTAAGCAAGTCTATTAGCATCGAAAATAAGGTTCGACATAATCGGCATTCTCATACTCTATGCGATTTGGAGAGTACTTCTTTCTTCCTGGTGAAGGAGAGAGAATCGTAAAGAGTGGACTAGACAAGCGCCTAGGGTAAGTAGAGATGGCAGAACCTCCCTTGATAGTTAGATAGACTCCTGAACTAGCCGGGCCCCTTCCACAAAGACGAAAGTGACTCTCCATTAAGTGGAAATGCAAGTGAATCAAACCATATTGATTTCGATAATGCTGTTGAATCCCGGTGCTCAATACGCTTGAGTGGAATTCTTTGTTTCAAGGCACGCCAAGTAACTACTAGACAAGAACTGGTGCCGACCAACCTGACAGCAATAGATTCAATTCCAGTTTTCCACGCAAGAAAGAGGGTATTTACGGCCAGAGTAACAAGAAGAATCAAAATAATCCGCTGTGCTTGGAAAATCTCCAATAAGATAGTACTTGTTTTAGCTTTGAAGCGCGTTAAGAACGGTGCGCCTAGCTGAATGACCCACGGAGCTTTTGTTTAGAGAAGAAGCTGTTCCGTTTTCATTGAAAAAGGTCAGTATTAATTACCAGGCCCAACAGAATGAGCAGTGCTTGTTTCATCCCAAGTTGAATCCCGCCAAGGAACTACTAGAGATCTGAGTCCAATAACTTCCCTCGCATACTATACTGAAATACTCGATGAAACAGATACTTTTTCTTTTTAGTGGAAGGAGCGCTAGTTCAGCTCACAAACACAGGAGCTCATGGCAACGTACTAACGCATACTATATGAGTTTCTTTCTCTCTTTGTCTTTGTAATAGAATGGTTCTTGTCTCCTTGTCGGCTCGTCTGCTTGGCCCCGGGTTCCCTTGATCGACCTAAGGCTAAGGGTATGGGAGAACCCGCTCAAGAGAGTAATGGAACGGAAGGTATCACTCTCAAGCTTGACTTTCTCTTCAACGTGAGTAGAACTGAAACTCTTCTTCGGAGATAGCCTTTTACCTTAGGGACATGTTTCACCGATGAGCCCCTTATTCTCTTTCTTTTGTCTCTTTTTCCTTTTATTCTGTTAACAGCTAGCTTCGAGTGGAAAGTAGGCGATCTTTCCAAGTCGTCTTGGTGCAAAGGCAAATAAGATAATGGGTCCATTGTTACTAAAGGGTTCCTTCTTGTGAGATCTTCCTGCTTTCGTGATAATAATGTCACCTAATTAATATTTCCTTATTCATCAGATGGTATCCATAAAAAGAAAAGAAAGGTTGATGATCCATTTTTGTGGTTCACGAAGTATGACCCGCTGTCAAAGCACGACTTGCTCCACCTCGACCTACTCCCTTTGTCTAGGGAAGCAGAGTTAACTACCTCTCTTGTATGGCAGATAGGCAGATAGAAGGCAAAAAGCACTAGCTAATGAAATAATCGAATATGGATTGTAGCCTGGCTGGGGCTAATGACCCTTACACTTTTCCTCTGGTTTTCATCAGCAACACTAGGTTGTTTTGTTTGCTTTATGACAAGCTAAGCTAACTCTCTATGGTTGTTTTCTTCCTTTTATTAGTTCCATGAACGAAAAATAAGGGACACTGCTGAAAGGTCCATTCCCTTGCTTTGCTCCCGCCACGATTGCCTGCCACACCGCCCCAACGAAGTGAGACCTTTGAGTCAAAGCACATCGGCCTATCATTGGGAAAGTACCCATGTTACGTATCGTAGGCTATTGAACCCGCTTCATTCCACTCTCATCTCTATATAGTTTCCCATTCAGAATTCCACTCTCATCTCGAATATAGTTTCCCATCTTCCCATTAAAGTCAAGTATGGAAAGTGTTCCGTGAGTTCATGCTTTGATGGTTGCAGGCGATTCCTAATATGTAGCCACGTCTATCTTTACCGTTGATGTAGGGAGGCATCGGAATCTGTCAACGAACTGTGCAATATTCCAATTGTCCTTACTATACTATTGTCCTTTACTAACATTTGAAGTTCCATTACATAGATAGGGTTCGACCCGGTTGACTCACGTGGTGTCTCGCACCAATCTCCATAATGTATGTCTATAAGATTTCAATCCAATGTTACGATATCTCTATACTTGATGAAAAGAATTAGACCAAAGGAAACTTGATCGGAAGGCGTGGCCCACTGAATCGAAAGGAAAAGAGACCGACCGACCGTCCACTTCCACAGCTTATGCTTCTAAATAGTCTTCCATGTATTATCCAGAGGCTGACCTTGGGACTTATTCACGACCTTGCCAACTGACAAATATACAGATGGAAACGGGACAGCGCTATGACTGATGGAACCGGCGCTATTCTCTTTTCTATTGTAGGAGGCCCTTCAGATCGTTATCTCGTTGGATTTCCTGATCGAACCTAAAAGAACAGAAAAGGGCACTTCTGGACTGCGCTTAGGAGATTCTATAGGCTCATAAAGCAGAAAAGAGTATTCTGAAAAAGCCGTTTCATTTAAGTATTACTCATAAAGGGAAATAAGGTCAATCCATATCTATACCAGAGGGGAGAAGATATAAGGACAGAAACTCTACCTTCAACTCATTTCATAGTCCCAGAAAGAAGTGGAATTACCCAGTGATTGGTCTAACCTGGTCAGTAAAGCAGCGTGGTATAGGAAATGGTCAACTCTATAAAGGCTCTCATGACCGGAAGATCGCAGGCCATTAGTATAGTCGCCTGCCTGCCCCCGCCTAATTACGTCAGATAGAAGACGACTTCTTTCACAGTGAAACGAATATATATAGTATCACCTGTACGAATAAGCCTCATTACTGGAAAAAGACCTATGGTATGGGTTCGATTCCTAGTCTCTTTTCACCTTCGGAAGTAAGAGATGGTCTTGCCTTGCTATTTGGAAATAATCTACTTAAGTTAATTCGTATGAATTAGGAATAATTTGACAAATGACTGATTTACGGAGAAATTCCCGGATGTAGGACCAATCTTAAGAGAAAGGCTCAAAGGTAAAGGCTTTAGTTTATATGTATATGTCCAAGAAGAACCTTACAATGAAGCTTAGCGGCTGCGCTGCGCGTTTCTGGAGTCTCCGGGGATCGCGAAGCAACCCATTATTTCCAATTCCATATCGGGATCGAAGCAACCCATTATTTCCAATTCATATCAGATAAAGAATACGATCATCCACTATAATAGAGGGGCACCGGCAAAGTGAGCATCTTACGAGGGGCACCGGCAAAGTGAGCCCCTTACGAGGGGCACCGGCAAAGTGAGCATCTTACCTGGCCATTTTCTTAGGCAGAGGTTATTATCCAATTCCGTTATCATCTCCTGAGGAACTAAAGTCAGTATGGGTGCGGGGTGCAATCTCTTTGAACAAGGGATTTTACGTCTGCGACAATGGACGTTTTGTTTGATCCCAACATCACAGAAATCTTCTACCGGGTGGTTAGGTTTTCTAAATTCATTCCCATGGTCATTTTGGCAACCACAGCTTCTGGCAGAAATAGCAAGAGGGATTGGCGTTCCCTTACGGATTGATCGAACAACAATGGAGGGTGAGTTGTTTTGCCCGCGTTCTTATTTATTTGGATTTGGAAGACAAGATTCATGATACGCTCTACGAGTAGAGACAGCAACGGGTAGTGTTTGGATTTAGGTTGTTTATTATAACCTCCCTTTCTTTTTGAGCATCTGAACCACAACATGATAGGGGGCAGGAAGCGACAATGCCCGATCAACCGCCTTTGCCTGCTTGTCCAGTCTTGCCACAATACGATCCTACGGCAGCGACTTCTCCTATTGTGAATCAGGTCAGCTATTCTCTTAATCAAGTTCCATTAGTGCAGGCAGATAATACGTTAGGGCATCTCGTTGATAACACTTGGTCGCCACTAAGAATTGCTAATTGGTTGGCTCACAATCTCCTGTTAATAACCATGTAGCATAGCAACCAATGATTCATCACAATCATCTGCTTCTCATTCATATCCACTGGCCGATATGACGAGTGCTCAAGCGGAGTGCCATTAGCTCGGCACGGGCTGATGCAGCCGCAACCAATGATGGTGAGTGGAAAGAAGTAAAACGTCAGAAGCGTTACATCCAGAGATCTCAGAAAACGGGCAAATGAAAACCTACCTTATCAAAGCGAGTCTCTAAGCCCCGACTTAGAAAAGTGTGTTTTTTGGAATAGCATAGGCGCGTGGGGAATGCTTCTACTTAGCTCACCTTGTTGACTCATTGTACTACTAACCGCCCGGACATTGTTTGCATCGCGGAACCTAAAATGTAGTTCTCCGCCGTACCAACTTCATACTGGTCTTCTCTGGGTTTTAGTGTAGTTGGCATCTAATGATGCTTTGCTTCTTTCTATATGGCTTTTCTTTTCTTCTTCCGTTTCTTATCCTTCTTGGTTGGAGATTGGGAATCAACATATTTCGGTGTATGTAATGAGCTTTCATGTTCCACACTCGTTTCTCTTTCTTTTCTTTCATTTTATTTATGCTAAAACTTGAGCCTATTCTAGGCCTTTGGTCAGCTTGGAGTTATTCTTCTTTGACGGCTCCCAGATTTGTGGCTTTTGGTTTGTTATTTTCATGCCGGAGCTCATGAGAAATCGGGTAGAAGAGCTCCGATCCTCTTGCCTAGATTTGCAGTGCAGCAGATGATTGACACTTTCTCTCTCTCCTGTATTGATACAAGAGGAAGTTGGTATACTGGGTCGAACTGTCGTGGTGGTTTGGATGGAATTGAGCAGCGTCTTGATCGCGGGTTCTTCTTGTTTTGTCAGTAATTGGAATAGCATTTACGGGTTAGCTCTTCCGCGTCACAGCTCGGATCTAAACCCGTTGCTAATTAATTCAGTGTTGTGTTCACTTGCAGCTTCGGGTTCTTATCGTGCATTTCGGTTTAAGGAAATGTGGACTCAACATCCATCCTAATTTATTGGCTTATGTTTCATATTGTTGGACTTCATTTTCCGACATTTACTAGGCTTTTCTACCTTTAGGAAGGGTACTTCCAATCCTCAGATAGCATCGCCAACAGCAACAAAAAGCAAAGAACACTATAATACGACCTCATCAAAAAGACCGCAAATGACAGTGGAAAGATTCCATACTTGGGAATTCCCCCGGTCTATGCGGGAGGAAACCCGAACAATGAGCTCTTGCTGTTCGAGCCCCCTTTGAGATTCCAATAAAACCAGAGTCGATAAAGCGTGCATCTTTATGTTGATGTAGATTCCAATGAAAAACCACTAACTTCGAAAGCTCGGTCGAGCTCATATAAAGAAAAGTCCATTATCATATTACTTATAGGAAGAAGTAGACAGTTCGCGAATCCGTCTTCTTGTTGAGGAATAGAAAACCAGTGCTATCGCGTATCATATAGTCGATCAAGGCTCCCGGACATTGTGCTTCTACTTTCATCGATATTGGCTGGGTAAGCTGTATACTATGCTAGGTATAAGATCGATCTCTAATCTCATTAGAAATGAGGGGACAGGGAGCTTTTTTAACCCAAAAGTGAGTGCAAATCGGTACCACCCCCTCGAAACTTGTATTCCACTTCCATCCTAGGACTCTCGGTCGAGTACAAAAGTGATTACTACCGAGCATCTTCGTTCCTCTCTGCGTACGAGCATCTTCATAAGGATCAACAAATCGATTAGGGGAATTAGGGATCAAGAGACTGTACTTGCCCTGAACCCCTCCACCATTCCACTTTGGCTGCTTTCTTTCATATGGGTGTCAGGTTCCTAATGTTATAACTCTGAAAGGTGAGTCGTTATCTCTTCCTTACCCTTCGGCTAAGCCGCTTTGTCTGTTCATTGGATTTATGTCTGATAGCGTTTCTCTCTAAGCTGGAACAAGGGCTTTCTGATTCCCTCTTGTCGAGTGGGCTCCCCCTTTTGATTGGTCCTCTTCCTTACCATCAAGCTAGGGTTAGATCGTGGGAATTTGATTCATTCAATGACCAAGTTTATCTAATGAAAAGAGCTTTTGAAACGGATTGGAATCAAAAGTCAGTAAACATAGGATTAGGTCTAACCTGCGCGAGAGACTTGAATGGAATCAATCTCGGTATGTCAATCGGAAGCCAAAGAAGAGATAGTATCTTCCTTTAAGTAGCTTCGCGTTGGGTTGCCCCGCCCAAAGCAAGCCAGCCTTCTAATGATTCCGTTAAGGCAAAGAAACACATACTATTATCAAGGCAAGAAACACATACTATTTCTATGAGAGACAATCTGATCTGATATACAATCGCCGATACATAAGCTATTCTCTTATATACAATCTTAGATACAACCCCAACATAAGATATAGAATAAGACGGATCAGACCGAACTACCAATGCATTTATTCCATCTCCACCGGAATCACCCCTATGCATAGCTCCTTCCCTCTTCTATTAAGAAGAAGTGAAGCAAGCGAGCCTCTCTATTGAGGGAGACCGATCTTTGTCAGTTTCTCAAGTGTTTGTTTTAGGAAACTTCTTTTTCGTATTCCAATTCTATTAGTTAGGAAATTCTCTTAGTTTAGAGGAAATGTTCGGGATATTTGCACGTTTTTGCTTTGTTTTTGATGGATATTAGCTATGATTTAGTGGGCTACGGGTGGAGGGCTATGAGCTCGTTCACTCAATCCCGGTAGCTCCTTCCCTTCTTATATGTTTTATGGTGGAACGGAACGTACTTGCTGTCACCTATTAGATGCCCGGTAGCCCTTCTTTCTTCTATTTCTATTAGATGCCCGGGGAAAACCACTCCCTTTGCCTTAGTTTGAAGCTAAACCAAAGTCAAGCTTGTAGGCTCGTATAGAAAGCTATTTCTCAGGTATACCCACAGATCCATGTTCCTGAACAGTCTCGGAGAAGGCCACCAGCACCCGACTTACCTGAATGTCCCGTTGCCGCACTATGCAAGAAAAGGTTCCTCTTGGAAGCACCATCCGTATGGAATTGGAACCAGCCAATGGCCCACAAGCAATCCACTTGCTTACCTTCATACTTGGCTCCGTTTTCTTCGAATAGAAAGCATAGACATACATCCATCTTTCTTCCTTATTATTACATAGGTGGCGAATTTCAAGCATAAGTTTGGAAGGAGACCCTGTCATTCAGTTCCAATCTAGTGAGTTAGGTCAGGGGAAGTCCTGTGGCTGAAGTTAAGTAAAAGAAAGAAAGGATGGGTCACCAACCACCCAGCAATCGAGGCAAGGTCAACCTTAACCGTTGCGCAAACAAATCCTACTTCCAAGTGATCGGAGAATCGAGGATATCCAAACCCTTCCCTTTAACGAGAGGCAAGACCAGCTCTAGATTGGGAAAGGATTTCTTGAACCTCAAAGAAAGTACGTGTTCGCTTCGCAGCCTCCCAGAGCAGAGCTTGAAGCAAGGGTCAAAACAGGGTTCTCTATCGCCCTGGAGCTAAGGATTCTCCTTACCGGGCATTCCGTCAATTCTTACTTGACTTTATTGTTTCATTCCGCAATTACTTCTTGCCTACTTGAGAGGCGAATTCCCACTAGAAAGAAGTAGCACATACTACTGTACTGGGTTCTTGTTATAACAATTCCTTTCCTATTACCACAGATGTGTTTTGGGCGGCTAGTGAGCTAAACGGCAGGGCCGCTACACTCTTTCGTATATTTCTGATTTGTTATGACTTCTGATGTGTTTGACTGCAAGAAGAAAAAAAACATAGGTGACTTCTGATGTGTTTGACTGCAAGAAGAAAAAAAACATAGTTTGGTTTTGCTTGTTATCTGACTTCTGATGTGTTTGACTGCAAGAAGAAAAAAAACATAGTTTGGTTTTGCTTGTTATCTGACTTCTGATGTGTTTGACTGCAAGAAGAAAAAAAACATAGTTTGGTTTTGCTTGTTATCTGACTTCTGATGTGTTTGACTGCAAGAAGAAAAAAAACATAGTTTGGTTTTGCTTGTTATCTGACTTCTGATGTGTTTGACTGCAAGAAGAAAAAAAACATAGTTTGGTTTTGCTTGTTATCTGACTTCTGATGTGTTTGACTGCAAGAAGAAAAAAAACATAGTTTGGTTTTGCTTGTTATCTGACTTCTGATGTGTTTGACTGCAAGAAGAAAAAAAACATAGTTTGGTTTTGCTTGTTATCTGACTTCTGATGTGTTTGACTGCAAGAAGAAAAAAAACATAGTTTGGTTTTGCTTGTTATCTGACTTCTGATGTTTTGCTTGTTATCTGACTTCTGATGTTTTCGTGTGACGCGGCAGTGAAGTGAGACAGGAAAGTAAGAACCAAAGACAGGTGAGGTAGAGTTAAACACGAGCAGAGCAAGTAAGGATCGAAATCCGTAGTCAAAGAATCAAAGGCATAGATACAGAATTGCAGGAAGAAGCTGGAGACCTAGAGAAACTCCCCGGAAGCGAGCTTTGAGACCAGCTGCAAGAGTCTTATTAGCAGTCATGGAATTCCTTGCTAGCAGGTAAGTTCTTGGCTGCACTAGGTGGCGTCTGACCGGTAGTAGCTACAGCCTGAGTTTCTAACCCTATGCTTACTAGTAGTAGCTCGGTTCTTGTTAATAGCAGAGTATTTGTCTCGTAGGTACTTATTGGAATTCCTTGTTAGTTACTTTAACCCTATTATTAGTCGTTCGAGTCATTAGGTGCAGTATCAACCTTACCAGCACCAGTTCAACCAATAGTCTTTCTTTTTCTAGGGGAGTTCATTATTGTAAGATCAAGTATGAAGTGTCAGGTGGGAACTACCTACCGCACAACAAGGTTAATGGTGGATCCAGATCAGCAGTTACAGAAATAAAGACAAGAAAGCAAGCCTTAGATGAAGTTCGGGGAAGGCTAACAGGCATTAGAGACCCAGTTTGAGAGCCGGGGGGCGGGTTGTATAATGATCGAAAGTCTAGTCAGGCCTCGGAGCACTAGTTCCAGTATTGGTAGCACTCGTTTTCGTTTTCGGGGGGAGAGTCCGAGTTGGGGTTGTGTCAGACCCAGAGCTCTAAGTTCAATTCAGATCGTCTTGGCTTGGTGCTAATTCTTTTACTAGTTAGTCTTAGTGATATGATCTAGTAATGGACTCATAGTTAAGTGATATGAATCCAGTAATAGACTAATAGGGGCAAGCATAAGGATGGAACAAGTAATGAGAACACTAAAGGGAATGAAAGCAAGCAGTACCAGGCTAAGAAAAAGGAAAGGCATACTCAAGTCAGGGGTGAGAGAGTGGAAATTTCCATTCATCTTATCTTTGAGTTGACTCGACACTAGATAGATAAGAAGTATTTGCTCCAGTTCAAGTTGAATCCATCCCGAGTAGTTTAGTTTGTCGACCAAGAAATCCAATTAGAGCGGCGCTAAAGGCATCTCTATACTTGTTCTCTGTAGCTGCTAAAGGCATCTCTATACTTTCACTCAGTAGCTGTAGCGCTTGGCTTTCCCGAGTCGAGTGTTGGCAACAGAAAAGTCAGGGAGTATAAGTGTTTTCGTATCTGCATCAGTGGCGTCAGTGAGTTGGCAATCTTAGATACTACTTAGGCAATCTTCTCTTTTCTTATCTTCAGCGCTTCCATCTTTTCTTTCCTGTGTGACTTTACTGCCCTATAGCTAAAGAAGAGTGGAGTAAGTTTGACTCCGCGCCCCACACGATAAAGTTGTGAAATGAATTGTTTGTTTTGCATTAGCTGAGTTGGAGTTTGGGTCGGGTGCGAGTGTTGACGCCCCAGGAATAGGACATACGAGACCAGAACCTCGAAACAGAGAATTGATCGACTGCTTTTCATAATGGAGCTGCTGGCAAACAGGCTTACTCGTAATGAGACCCTACTTTCTTGGTCTTGCTAGGCGGTGTTTCGATTCTCATCAATCAGGTGTAGTCAGTATATTCTGTATTCTGGGGTGCTGTGCTGGTTCTGAGAAGTCCTAGGTCAATTATGAATTCCCAGTCCAATGTATCTTACTATAGAGTTGAATTCCCTCCTAAAGCACACTAAAGTATTTGACTAATTACTTGGATTCTTGGGAGCTCCCCTAAGAATGTGAATGTATGTCTCGCCTTCCCGGCCTTCCCCTATTACCCTCGGATCTTGCTTCACTTACTTTGATTCTCTTACGGTTTCCCGGCATCCTGTATCCTTTGGTAAACGACTTGCCCATATTGCTGGCCCGCCTCTCCTTCTGTTAAGCCGGAACAAGAGCTCTATCGTCCAATAGAAAAAGAGAAGTTGTTTGGCTCCAAAAAGAGAAGCAAAAGTGGCCCTTTTACCGGGTATCTTAGTGGAATACCGGAGTTTCATCCCAGGAACGGAACTCTCTGAAACACCACTTGCTGCCGACTAACTAGAGAACGGAACTCTCTGAAACACCACTTGCTGCCTGAGACGTACTCTCTGAAACACACTTGCTGCCGACTAACTATATACTGTCTATACTTCGGATTATTCTCTTACAGTTGGTGCATTCTCTAACTTCTTTTTCGATTGGCGACTTCCCGCTTGCAGTACTTGCTGCTGAAGATCGAGTTTCTGACTCTCCTCTGGAAATTGAATCTCCATCTTTTGGATCCATCACTAGACTGAAAGAGCAGGGATTCAACTCGGGATTCAGCAAGAACCCGCCTAGTCACTGTCACTAAAACCCGGAAACAAGGCTCCCATTCCCACTCCGCATCTAGTAATAGAACGAGTTTCATTCTTTAACTACTTAGTTCAATTCTTTACTTCAGTACTTCTCGCTTAGCTTCTCGCTTCAAAGCCAATAGTGAATTATGTCTCTGAACTTGCATTTCCCCACTCAACTTCCCTTCCCGACCCTTACTCAACTTAGATTAGAGCTAGAGCCATTATCACAAAAGCACTCGCACCTAAGCTATCTTGCCTCCCGTGAAAACAGGACTGTATGAAGTGAAGTAAACAAAGGATTGAGTCTCTTCGTCGCCAACTCATGAACTTCTGGCATCAAAGCAAGTACTTGACCCGACCCCCAGTTAAGGAATCAAACTAGTAAGCCCGTTTACCTTTCTTATGGCCCATAGCAGGCGGAGGTTCTACTACTCCCAACCCGGACTGCCGCGTAACCGAACTCAGGAATAGTAGGATAATTCCACTAAGAAGTAAGAAACACGCCCACCTAATAGAGCAAAGTGACCAACCTCACCCCCGCTCGCTAACGCCTTGAATACTTTACTTGTTAACAACCATTACAAGTATCTTTATTGAGTTTATTTGTAGTCTTGCGTTTGTAGTAGTTGCTTGTTTGCTCTTAACCCACCAGTGTCTCTTAGAATCCAGCATTTCTCCCCACCCCAACTAGGAAACTTGCCAGCTCATGCATTTATTCCTAACATCTTTATGGGCGAAGAGAAGCAAGTTAAGGTGTTGTCGACGATGGAAGCCAAGCCCCAGTCTGATTCAAAAGAAAGGGATGCGTCAAGTAAAGTTTCTCAGAGGATGGGTGTAGCTAATTCTGCGGAACCGCTCCTGCCTTTAAAGTGACTGGGTTATCAATGAGTGACTGGCTTCTCGAGTTCCACTACTTAGGCTAATTCTTCTGCTGATCTTCTTCTGCTGAAAGCACTGTTAGCAGCCTGCTGAAGCCACTGAAAGCACTGTTAGCAGCCTGCTGAAAGCACTGTTAGTGGCAAGGGCACTAAATTCTTTATGGATTAGTGACAAAAGCGAAAGAACTCCCTGGCAATGAGTAAATAGATCACCTAGAGAAATGGAATCGGCAAGTCACAGAGATAAGATAGGCCAAGCACCGAACCCAGACTGAAACTATCATTTACATCTAACTACTAGCGAAAGCCTTTCATCCTAGTCGACGAGCACCGCTCCTCTTTCACTCCTCCGAGAAGTATTTATTGCCATAGGTGTAGTTGCCATAGGTATCGTAGCCCTCACTAAAGAGTGAAATCAATAGTGAGACATCAATAGTTCAATCAATAGTATAGGCGCCATCAATAGTTTCATCTGTTTTCCTTAATAAGAGAAGAATTCAATTCTTTACTTCAGTACTTCTCGCTTAGCTTCTCGCTTCAAAGCCAATAGTGAATTATGTCTCTGAACTTGCATTTCCCCACTCAACTTCCCTTCCCGACCCTTACTCAACTTAGATTAGAGCTAGAGCCATTATCACAAAAGCACTCGCACCTAAGCTATCTTGCCTCCCGTGAAAACAGGACTGTATGAAGTGAAGTAAACAAAGGATTGAGTCTCTTCGTCGCCAACTCATGAACTTCTGGCATCAAAGCAAGTACTTGACCCGACCCCCAGTTAAGGAATCAAACTAGTAAGCCCGTTTACCTTTCTTATGGCCCATAGCAGGCGGAGGTTCTACTACTCCCAACCCGGACTGCCGCGTAACCGAACTCAGGAATAGTAGGATAATTCCACTAAGAAGTAAGAAACCCGCCTAGTCACTGTCACTAAAACCCGGAAACAAGGCTCCCATTCCCACTCCGCATCTAGTAATAGAACGAGTTTCATTCTTTAACTACTTAGTTCAATTCTTTACTTCAGTACTTCTCGCTTAGCTTCTCGCTTCAAAGCCAATAGTGAATTATGTCTCTGAACTTGCATTTCCCCACTCAACTTCCCTTCCCGACCCTTACTCAACTTAGATTAGAGCTAGAGCCATTATCACAAAAGCACTCGCACCTAAGCTATCTTGCCTCCCGTGAAAACAGGACTGTATGAAGTGAAGTAAACAAAGGATTGAGTCTCTTCGTCGCCAACTCATGAACTTCTGGCATCAAAGCAAGTACTTGACCCGACCCCCAGTTAAGGAATCAAACTAGTAAGCCCGTTTACCTTTCTTATGGCCCATAGCAGGCGGAGGTTCTACTACTCCCAACCCGGACTGCCGCGTAACCGAACTCAGGAATAGTAGGATAATTCCACTAAGAAGTAAGAAACACGCCCACCTAATAGAGCAAAGTGACCAACCTCACCCCCGCTCGCTAACGCCTTGAATACTTTACTTGTTAACAACCATTACAAGTATCTTTATTGAGTTTATTTGTAGTCTTGCGTTTGTAGTAGTTGCTTGTTTGCTCTTAACCCACCAGTGTCTCTTAGAATCCAGCATTTCTCCCCACCCCAACTAGGAAACTTGCCAGCTCATGCATTTATTCCTAACATCTTTATGGGCGAAGAGAAGCAAGTTAAGGTGTTGTCGACGATGGAAGCCAAGCCCCAGTCTGATTCAAAAGAAAGGGATGCGTCAAGTAAAGTTTCTCAGAGGATGGGTGTAGCTAATTCTGCGGAACCGCTCCTGCCTTTAAAGTGACTGGGTTATCAATGAGTGACTGGCTTCTCGAGTTCCACTACTTAGGCTAATTCTTCTGCTGATCTTTCTTCTGCTGAAAGCACTGTTAGCAGCCTGCTGAAAGCACTGTTAGCAGCCTGCTGAAAGCACTGTTAGCAGCCTGCTGAAAGCACTGTTAGCAGCCTGCTGAAAGCACTGTTAGCAGCCTGCTGAAAGCACTGTTAGCAGCCTGCTGAAAGCACTGTTAGCAGCCTGCTGAAAGCACTGTTAGCAGCCTGCTGAAAGCACTGTTAGCAGCCTGCTGAAAGCACTGTTAGCAGCCTGCTGAAAGCACTGTTAGCAGCCTGCTGAAAGCACTGTTAGCAGCCTGCTGAAAGCACTGTTAGCAGCCTGCTGAAAGCACTGTTAGTGGCAAGGGCACTAAATTCTTTATGGATTAGTGACAAAAGCGAAAGAACTCCCTGGCAATGAGTAAATAGATCACCTAGAGAAATGGAATCGGCAAGTCACAGAGATAAGATAGGCCAAGCACCGAACCCAGACTGAAACTATCATTTACATCTAACTACTAGCGAAAGCCTTTCATCCTAGTCGACGAGCACCGCTCCTCTTTCACTCCTCCGAGAAGTATTTATTGCCATAGGTGTAGTTGCCATAGGTATCGTAGCCCTCACTAAAGAGTGAAATCAATAGTGAGACATCAATAGTTCAATCAATAGTATAGGCGCCATCAATAGTTTCATCTGTTTTCCTTAATAAGAGAAGAATTCATTTCTTTGGTTTTCTTATACTGTGTCTGTACTGAGTCGGTATAGTGGAAGAAGTGGTTTATCTGTTATTGTTTTTCTAGGTTCTTTCATTTATTTACAAATTGATTCACCCCATTAGTACTGCAGAGAAGAATTAGCCAAAGTGAGATCACTTCCCTTGAAGAACCAACAACGGATTTAGAGTCGACACACCAACGCCCTTGAGTTCGGCTAAGATCAGAGGACAGAGATTATCCACTGGATCAGATAGGTGAGGAAGCAACAGTAAGGTTGTTATTCCGGAGTGCCAATTAAGCCTTAATCTGACTTGCTTCATGGAGTAGGAAATGTGGGTGTTTGCCTATTGGACTTTGCTTTAAGGCTGGATTCACTGGATCGGTTAGCGGTCAAAGAATCAAACTGGTACGGCTTAGACTGTAGCTCAGGAGACTCAGAATTGAACTCAGCTGCCCGAGCCTCTAGCACTGTTAGCAGCCTGCTGAAAGCACTGTTAGCAGCCTGCTGAAAGCACTGTTAGCAGCCTGCTGAAAGCACTGTTAGCAGCCTGCTGAAAGCACTGTTAGCAGCCTGCTGAAAGCACTGTTAGCAGCCTGCTGAAAGCACTGTTAGCAGCCTGCTGAAAGCACTGTTAGCAGCCTGCTGAAAGCACTGTTAGTGGCAAGGGCACTAAATTCTTTATGGATTAGTGACAAAAGCGAAAGAACTCCCTGGCAATGAGTAAATAGATCACCTAGAGAAATGGAATCGGCAAGTCACAGAGATAAGATAGGCCAAGCACCGAACCCAGACTGAAACTATCATTTACATCTAACTACTAGCGAAAGCCTTTCATCCTAGTCGACGAGCACCGCTCCTCTTTCACTCCTCCGAGAAGTATTTATTGCCATAGGTGTAGTTGCCATAGGTATCGTAGCCCTCACTAAAGAGTGAAATCAATAGTGAGACATCAATAGTTCAATCAATAGTATAGGCGCCATCAATAGTTTCATCTGTTTTCCTTAATAAGAGAAGAATTCATTTCTTTGGTTTTCTTATACTGTGTCTGTACTGAGTCGGTATAGTGGAAGAAGTGGTTTATCTGTTATTGTTTTTCTAGGTTCTTTCATTTATTTACAAATTGATTCACCCATAGTACTGCAGAGAAGAATTAGCCAAAGTGAGATCACTTCCCTTGAAGAACCAACAAAACGGACTTTAGAGTCGACACACCAACGCCATTGAGTTCGGCTAAGATCAGAGGACAGAGATTATCCACTGGATCAGATAGGTGAGGAAGCAACAGTAGGTTGTTATCCGGAGTGCCAATTAAGCCTTAATCTGACTTGCTTCATGGAGTAGGAAATGTGGGTGGTTTGCCTATTGGCCTTTGCTTTAAGGCTGGATCACTGGATCGGTTAGCGGTCAAAGAATCAAACTGGTACGGCTTAGACTGTAGCTCAGGAGACTCAGAATTGAACTCAGCTGCCCGAGCCTCTAGCTCAGTTAACAAAGCCTTGAGTTCAGTAGTGAAAGAATGAGCTCACCAAGGCAAAGAATGGAGCTATGGAGTCAAAGGTACAAGCGACTCCTTGAAATGCTATCGAAAATCCCGGGAAATAGGAAAAAAGGAAGATCAATGGATCGGTGTATTAGCGGAATTGGCTTCGCATCGAAAAAACACGGGGCCAAGTAACTCGTTACGCGGCAGGGAGTTCCGCAAAAAATCTTACTTTTGGACCGAGCTATTAGCTAAAATCAGGTCACTGCCGAAAAACCCGGGAATTGGTGAATCGGATCTTTCCTTGCCGACCTCTTTCAAGAAGTATTAGTTGCTCCAGTACTGTTGCTTGTCTCTGACCTTTGAGTGAACCCATCCCCTGTTCCTGTTCTAAAGTCAAGAGTTAGAGTTATACGAGTTGCCAGAGAGAGAGCCTGGGCAGTGAAAGGGAGAGGCCGGGTTAACTCCAATATCAGAATGGAACTAAGTAGCCTCAGGCTGTAGCTCGGGAGTCAACCTGTTAGCTCAGTTACCCTACGCCTATGAACCGGTAGCTCAAGAATTCAACCGGTAGCAACCAGAATCGAACTAGTTCCCCTTAGCCTAGGACCCGTGAGTGGAAGGCTTCAACCCGTTACTAAGTGGCCAGTTCCAGTTCCAAAGTTAGAATGAAAGCAGCTGAGGTGATCAGACTGTCGCTCAGGGACTCAGAACCTAACCGATATGACTCAAAGCCTTCAACGGCCAGTACACGGAATGAAAGCCAGGGAAGTTAGAATGGAGCTCAGGGGTCTTCAGGGTGATGTTACTTTTTTACATAATGGGTGGTGCACTCACATTTCAACAAGCAAGAGCGTTAGCGAGCCACCACTTAGAAATTCCTAAGGCGGAAAACGGACTACCGGGAGTTGAAACAACTTCTGCCTACAGCTCGGTTAATGCGCGTCGTCAATCAGTAGAGAACAAGCAATGGAATGCAAATAAGCTGTGAGGAAGCTACGGGACAAAGAAACAAGCTTTAGGCTGTCAGGTTACTCATTCACATAATGGGTACACCACACTCGATTCCTTCTCTGCGCAGGGTAATCCATCGAATATTCCTTTAGCAAGCGCTAGGCCCCGGGAGGAAGTTCTGAAGATATTACATTCAATGAAGTTTTTATTGTCAAGGGAACAAGCAAACCCTTTTGTGCTAAAAGAGTGAGCTTATGCGTCAGGAATGGAGAGTGTTGTTACTTTATTTTTGTTTAGCAGTTAGGTTACTTTCGGGGGAACAAGCTAAACCGTTGTGCAAGCTGTTATGCTTACGCTTCCAGACTATGAGTTTTGGGGTAGGGAAATCAGGTCACTACCAAAAAACACGGGAAAACGCAAAAAAGGAATTCATTTTCACCCAGCTATTAGGCAAAATGACTTCGCTACGAAAAAACCCGGGGCCAAGTAACTCGTTACGCGGCAGGGAGTTCCGGAAAAATTCTATCTTTTTTCTCGGTCTATTAGCGGAAATCAGGTCACTACCAAAAAACACGGGAAAACGCAAAAAAGGAATTCATTTTCACCCAGCTATTAGGCAAAATGACTTCGCTACGAAAAAACCCGGGGCCAAGTAACTCGTTACGCGGCAGGGAGTTCCGGAAAAATTCTATCTTTTTTCTCGGTCTATTAGCGGAAATCAGGTCACTACCAAAAAACACGGGAAAACGCAAAAAAGGAATTCATTTTCACCCAGCTATTAGGCAAAATGACTTCGCTACGAAAAAACCCGGGGCCAAGTAACTCGTTACGCGGCAGGGAGTTCCGCAAAAAATCTTACTTTTGGACCGAGCTATTAGCTAAAATCAGGTCACTACCAAAAAACACGGGAAAACGCAAAAAAGGAATTCATTTTCACCCAGCTATTAGGCAAAATGACTTCGCTACGAAAAAACCCGGGGCCAAGTAACTCGTTACGCGGCAGGGAGTTCCGGAAAAATTCTATCTTTTTTCTCGGTCTATTAGCGGAAATCAGGTCACTGCCGAAAAACCCGGGAATTGGTGAATCGGATCTTTCCTTGCCGACCTCTTTCAAGAAGTATTAGTTGCTCCAGTACTGTTGCTTGTCTCTGACCTTTGAGTGAACCCATCCCCTGTTCCTGTTCTAAAGTCAAGAGTTAGAGTTATACGAGTTGCCAGAGAAGAGAGATGGGCAGTTGACAGGGGAGAGGCCGGGGTTAACTCCAATATCAGAATGGAACTAAGTAGCCTCAGGCTGTAGCTCGGGAGTCAACCTGTAGCTCAGTTACCCTAGCCTATGAACCGGTAGCTCAAGAATTCAACCCGGTAGCAACAGAATCGAACTAGTTCCCCTTAGCCTAGGACCCGTGAGTGGAAGGCTTCAACCCGTTACTAAGTAGGCCAGTTCCAGTTCCAAAGTTAGAATGAAAGCAGTGGGTATCAGACTGTCGCTCAGGGGACTCAGAACCTAACCGATATGACTCAAAGCCTTCAACCGGCCAGTCACGGAATGAAAGCCAGGGAAGTTAGAATGGAGCTCAGGGGTCTTCAGGGTGATGTTACTTTTTTACATAATGGGTGGTGCACTCACATTTCAACAAGCAAGAGCGTTAGCGAGCCACCACTTAGAAATTCCTAAGGCGGAAAACGGACTACCGGGAGTTGAAACAACTTCTGCCTACAGCTCGGTTAATGCGCGTCGTCAATCAGTAGAGAACAAGCAATGGAATGCAAATAAGCTGTGAGGAAGCTACGGGACAAAGAAACAAGCTTTAGGCTGTCAGGTTACTCATTCACATAATGGGTACACCACACTCGATTCCTTCTCTGCGCAGGGTAATCCATCGAATATTCCTTTAGCAAGCGCTAGGCCCCGGGAGGAAGTTCTGAAGATATTACATTCAATGAAGTTTTTATTGTCAAGGGAACAAGCAAACCCTTTTGTGCTAAAAGAGTGAGCTTATGCGTCAGGAATGGAGAGTGTTGTTACTTTATTTTTGTTTAGCAGTTAGGTTACTTTCGGGGGAACAAGCTAAACCGTTGTGCAAGCTGTTATGCTTACGCTTCCAGACTATGAGTTTTCGGGTGGGGCAGGCAGACTATGAGTTTTGGGGTAGGGGTGCGATTTCTATTGGTTAGTTTAGAGTTAAGTAAGCAGTAAGCAATGGTTTTTGGGGGAGCAAAGCCTGCTGTCGGATTCTGACCTTCAAAGCAAAAGCCAGTACTTCATGATTCCTCTTCCTTGAACTCCACTTTAAGAACCGACCCGCCAACACAAGTACAAAACCTCTATTCATTTCACCTTGCTTCAAAGCCAATACGTTATTCTGCCCCGCAAGTAAGTACTTTTGGATTCCTTTGTTTATACAGCTTCTTGTTCCTACTCGAACTTGCCCTAACCGGAACTCCCGGCTTACTCTCCAGCTGATGATTATTTAACTTTGAATTAAGAAGCTTCTAATCCTGACTTGGAATCTACATCTACTATCGGCTCTGCTTTACCTGCTTACTACCAATTACTAGACTTACCCATTACTGCGCGTCACAACACTTTCTGAACCGCCAATACCAGGATATCGAACTTCTTATGATCCTTAACGAGAGGGCCTGCCTTACCTGTCTTATTCTTGAGATCCTGACCCTTTCGACTCAAACAACAACTTAAACAATAACTTGACTTTCTTTCCTTTCCCTCTCACCAGCCTATATCATTCACTCACCCGCCTATATAAAAGGAATGTTCTCAAGCAGCTGCTCAGGACTCTCCTCAAAGAATGGAATCTCTATCTAATTACTTTTGATCTATACTAAACTTGCTTAACGGCGAACTCAACTCGAGAAAAGGTGCTTCAAGCCTAAACTTGTTCATGCGTCTAGTCGTTAGTGAGTGACTTCTCGAACTGCTGATTCATTCTATTACCTGACAAGCGCCAATACCTACATCATTCTGGAGTCGATTCAACTCAAACAGGACATTCTGCTATTTCAACTATATCTCCGGGTACAGCGGAAGACCAATAAAATATCTTGCTGCTTCGGGCAATATTCTCTCTTCTCTCTCCCTCCCACGTGACTCTTTCTTTGTTGAACTCATATCGGTAGCCAACCCGGACTTTATACCCTGACTTTTGCCAACACCCGGGTCGTGGAACAAGAATTCTTCTTTTTCTCCGGATCCTGTAGTAGGCTTTGAAATTCCAATTCTTCTTATAAGAGAACAAGCAATGGAATGCAAATAAGCTGTGAGGAAGCTACGGGACAAAGAAACAAGCTTTAGGCTGTCAGGTTACTCATTCACATAATGGGTACACCACACTCGATTCCTTCTCTGCGCAGGGTAATCCATCGAATATTCCTTTAGCAAGCGCTAGGCCCCGGGAGGAAGTTCTGAAGATATTACATTCAATGAAGTTTTTATTGTCAAGGGAACAAGCAAACCCTTTTGTGCTAAAAGAGTGAGCTTATGCGTCAGGAATGGAGAGTGTTGTTACTTTATTTTTGTTTAGCAGTTAGGTTACTTTCGGGGGAACAAGCTAAACCGTTGTGCAAGCTGTTATGCTTACGCTTCCAGACTATGAGTTTTGGGGTAGGGGTGCGATTTCTATTGGTTAGTTTAGAGTTAAGTAAGCAGTAAGCAATGGTTTTTGGGGGAGCAAAGCCTGCTGTCGGATTCTGACCTTCAAAGCAAAAGCCAGTACTTCATGATTCCTCTTCCTTGAACTCCACTTTAAGAACCGACCCGCCAACACAAGTACAAAACCTCTATTCATTTCACCTTGCTTCAAAGCCAATACGTTATTCTGCCCCGCAAGTAAGTACTTTTGGATTCCTTTGTTTATACAGCTTCTTGTTCCTACTCGAACTTGCCCTAACCGGAACTCCCGGCTTACTCTCCAGCTGATGATTATTTAACTTTGAATTAAGAAGCTTCTAATCCTGACTTGGAATCTACATCTACTATCGGCTCTGCTTTACCTGCTTACTACCAATTACTAGACTTACCCATTACTGCGCGTCACAACACTTTCTGAACCGCCAATACCAGGATATCGAACTTCTTATGATCCTTAACGAGAGGGCCTGCCTTACCTGTCTTATTCTTGAGATCCTGACCCTTTCGACTCAAACAACAACTTAAACAATAACTTGACTTTCTTTCCTTTCCCTCTCACCAGCCTATATCATTCACTCACCCGCCTATATAAAAGGAATGTTCTCAAGCAGCTGCTCAGGACTCTCCTCAAAGAATGGAATCTCTATCTAATTACTTTTGATCTATACTAAACTTGCTTAACGGCGAACTCAACTCGAGAAAAGGTGCTTCAAGCCTAAACTTGTTCATGCGTCTAGTCGTTAGTGAGTGACTTCTCGAACTGCTGATTCATTCTATTACCTGACAAGCGCCAATACCTACATCATTCTGGAGTCGATTCAACTCAAACAGGACATTCTGCTATTTCAACTATATCTCCGGGTACAGCGGAAGACCAATAAAATATCTTGCTGCTTCGGGCAATATTCTCTCTTTCTCCCCTCCCACTGTGACTCTTTCTTTGTTGAACTCATATCGGTAGCCAACCCGGACTTTATACCCTGACTTTTGCCAACACCCGGGTCGTGGAACAAGAATTCTTCTTTTTCTCCGGATCCTGTAGTAGCTTTGAAATTCCAATTCTTCTTATAAGAGAACACTCACTCACCTAGACTCTACTCTCACTCAAAGATACTCCCTAATCGTTGACACCTTTTGGGCAAAGAGCAACTCCGTTCCTTACCTATCTCCTTTCCTTAGTGACAACTATCTTTCTTTCTCTCATACCTAGGCAGGGGACAAGTATAATATAGTATAGTACTTTCCTCTGCGGGGGTAACAATAATTCTTTCAGTTGCTTCTCCATCTTCGGCAACTTCTCCTATCCTCCAGCGCCAACACCTTGACTTCCCGCTTAAGATCTTGCTCTAGACTTTCCCCACTTGAGAAGACCGACACTCCTAACTCTCTTGGGGCGCTAACTGGAGCATCAGAAGGAATTTCTTTAAGCGCTGAAGCAACAAATACGAAAAATAAGGAATCTCTCCGTTGGGTAATCCTTAATGACATGATATACTTCAAGTCGAGGCCGTGGAAGGAGATAGTACTTACTTACGGTGAAAGGGGGAATCCAACTAGCATAGATGTGTTATAAGGAATTAGTTGGTTGCCATTACCGAGTGAGCTTGTCTATAAAGGCAAGTAACGTATAACCAAGCAGTAACTACTAAACAAACAAGAATGGGAAGGAACAAGCAGACGCCAAGTAACTACTAATAAAGGCGCAACGGAGACTACTAAGAGCCAGATTTGGAGTCGTAACACCCCAGGGAAACTCCTTCCTCTTATGGTCCACGTAGCGGTAAAGGAATGTTCTCAAGCAGCTGCTCAGGACTCTCCTCAAAGAATGGATCTCTATCTAATTACTTTTGATCTATACTAAACTTTGCTAACGGCGAACTCAACTCGAGAAAAGGTGCTTCAAGCCTAAACGTGTCATGCGTCTAGTCGTAGTGAGTGACTTCTCGAACTGCTGATTCATTCTATTACCTGACAAGCGCCAATACCTACACAGTTCTGGAGTCGATTCAACTCAAACAGGACATTCTGCTATTCAACTATATCTCCGGGTACAGCGGAGACCAATAAAATATTTGCTGCTTCGGGCAATATTCTCTCTTCTCCCTCCCACTGTGACTCTTCTTTGTTGAACTCATATCGGTAGCCAACCCGGACTTATTACCCTGACTTTTGCCAACACCGGGTCGTGGAACAAGAATTCTTCTTTTTCTCCGATCCTGTAGTAGCTTTTGAAATTCCAATTCTTCTTATAAGAGAACACTCACTCACCTAGACTCTACTCTCACTCAAAGATACTCCCTAATCGTTGACACCTTTTGGGCAAAGAGCACTCCGTTCCTTACCTATCTCCTTTCCTTAGTGACAACTATCTTTCTTTCTCTCATACCTAGGCAGGGGACAAGTAGAATATAGTATAGTACTTTCCTCTGCGGGGTAACAATATTCTTTCAGTTGCTTCTCCATCTTCGGCAACTTCTCCTATCCTCCAGCGCCAACACCTTGACTTCCCGGCTTAAGATCTTGCTCTAGACTTTCCCCACTTGAGAAGACCGACACTCCTAACTCTCTTGGGGCGCTAACTGGAGCATCGAAGAATTTCTTTAAGCGCTGAAGCAACAAATACCGAAAAATAAGGAATCTCCCTCCGTTGGGTAATCCTGTAATGAACATGATATACTTCAAGTCGAGGCCGTTGGAAGGAGATAGTACTTACTTACGGTGAAAGGGGGAATCCAACTAGCATAGATGTGTTAATAAGGAATTAGTTGGTTGCCATTACCGAGTGAGCTTGTCTATAAAGGCAAGTAACGTATACCCAAGCATAACTACTAAACAAACAAGAATGGGAAGGAACAAGCAGACGCCAAGTAACTACTAATAAAGGCGCAACGGAGACTACTAAGAGCCAGATTTGGAGTCGTAACACCCCAGGGAAACTCCTTCCTCTTATGGTCCACGTAGCGGTAAGGAATGGTTTTCAACGTTGCTAGGGTAAAGAAAAGGAAACCGACTTTGACCACTACTCGGGGCTGGAAACCGGATTGAGAGTCGACAACACAGATAACTCGCGGATCCTGATCTCGGTGACTCACTATAACTCCACTTTATTACAAATTGATGGCTCATCTTCTCCTGTTTCTGCTTGTGAGCCTTTGATCTGGCTTCTTTCGCTTTAGACTTCCTCCTTGATAAACTGCTTCTCAGCTTACTTTCTACTCAGGACTTAAAACAACTGCTTATGCTGCCTGACCTTTCACGGCAAATTCCTCTCGGGCTTTAATACCCAACAAGCAAAGGCGCTATAAGATGTCTTCTAAGTTAGAAGCCTCATCTTGATCTCTCGAATCACCACTACATGGAGCGGTCTCTTTTCTTTCTTGAGTTTAGTCCGTTTGTGTTCTTGTTCTTGTCCCTGTTCCTGATCGTTGCGGTAGTATAGCTAACAAAGCTTACTCAAAAAGTAAAGGGCCTGGCCGACCCGGTAAACTCGTACACTTGCTGGAACTCGTATGAATATGTCACTCTACTTCCATAACCGTGAGCAGATTACTTGAACACTCTCACTCTACTTGATGACCCGAAATATGAAGTTTACTTTCTTACAGGCAATTCTCTTCTTTACTTGTAGGGCGAAGGAGGGTCAGGTTACTGAACTATTTCTATACCAACTAGCATTTGAACCTTTTACTTGCACTAACGGAGCAGATTCTCTATACGACTTAGCACCCGAAACAAGACTTGAAACCTTACTCACGCCCTAAGGCCAGACTCCACGAGCAACAAGGCTATAGTGCTAGGTATGAGATATTGGGGTAACGCTGCAGAAGCACCTCCATCCTCTCCACTTAGTCTTGCCCGCCCTCGCCTCGTATTGAAGGGAAATGAAACAGGGATAGTATACCTTAGAGCTAGGAACCAAGTAGTCATTGATTGGAAGGCATCCCTCTTACTAAGGAAACATCATGGAAAGATGATTCTCATTAGCAATACTTTCGGATTACCTCCTTTAGTCCCAGGTGCCAATTGGTATCCTTCCAATAGCTGTCCAAGGGTCAAAGGGTACACAGCCAGCCGGTCAACCAATCTGTCCTCTCACTCTTTCTTTTCCATTCCCATGGGGATGTGCTCAACTGCTTTTCTTATTTCTCATACTATATTTAGTGCAAGGAGCAGACTAAGTTCAAGAAGAATAAGTAGCTGCCGGCTCTTTGCTTCTTTCTTTCCCTGCGCTTATTGCTACTGCGGACTTTTGAACAGCATCTTCTGTTAGGCCTGGCAATACTTAATGCTTCTTTCCCAGAACTACACTTTACAAGCACAGCGAATTATTTAGTATAGTTCACTTTCCTGGCACAGCTCATTCTTTAGTATAGTTTACTTTCCTGGCACTGCTCATTATTGAGTCTAGTTTCCTGACCAATGATTCTACTGTTTCTTTTGCTGAAGCAACAAATCATTGAATCTCTGGTTCTTACAATATTATGTACTCGGCACCCCTTGATGACTAAGCTTGCTTCTTTCGCCGCATGATTCATTGCTGGTTCCGTTACTGCCCCCCATAGTGTTTGTTGACTCGGCGCTTACAGACTTTGTTGAGTTAATTCTCCAATGTAAGGTTCCAAGTGCCAATTGGTATCCTTCCAATAGCTGTCCAAGGGTCAAAGGGTACACAGCCAGCCGGTCAACCAATCTGTCCTCTCACTCTTTCTTTTCCATTCCCATGGGGATGTGCTCAACTGCTTTTCTTATTTCTCATACTATATTTAGTGCAAGGAGCAGACTAAGTTCAAGAAGAATAAGTAGCTGCCGGCTCTTTGCTTCTTTCTTTCCCTGCGCTTATTGCTACTGCGGACTTTTGAACAGCATCTTCTGTTAGGCCTGGCAATACTTAATGCTTCTTTCCCAGAACTACACTTTACAAGCACAGCGAATTATTTAGTATAGTTCACTTTCCTGGCACAGCTCATTCTTTAGTATAGTTTACTTTCCTGGCACAGCTCATTCTTTAGTATAGTTTACTTTCCTGGCACAGCTCATTCTTTAGTATAGTTTACTTTCCTGGCACAGCTCATTCTTTAGTATAGTTTACTTTCCTGGCACTGCTCATTATTGAGTCTAGTTTCCTGACCAATGATTCTACTGTTTCTTTTGCTGAAGCAACAAATCATTGAATCTCTGGTTCTTACAATATTATGTACTCGGCACCCCTGATGACTACTTGCTTCTTTCGCCCAGCTGATTCAGTTGCTGGTTCCGTTACGCCCCCTATAGTGTTTGTTGACTCGGCGCTTACAGAGCTCTTGTTGAGTTAAGTTCTCCAATGTAAGGTTCCAAGTTCCATTCCTATCTTCGGGAGTTCGAAAGTCAACAGCAAGTGGTTATGAATGAGTTGTTCGGGCAAGACTAAGTGGAGAATGCCCAGTTCGAGCCTTAAGTTAATGGTGTTGTCTACGAGAATGAATGGACTTCTTACCCTTACCTTAGCCCAAGTTGTCTTAGATAATTGCCTGTTTAGTCTTCTCCTCGAGGAAAGAATTTCCGTTTGACTGAAAAAAAGTAAGTCAGCAGCAAGCGAGTCTGCAAGTTCAAGTTTAGGCCGAAAAAAGGGATACTGTGCCTTTACTAACTACGCAGCAGGTGCTTAATAGATTCAATGGAGTACAAGGGCGCAGCTAGATTCTCTTCCTTATTTGGGGCTTCTACGCTCGACTCGAAAGATGACGACGAAGAGATGAAATGTGTGATTGACTTCCGCTTAAGGAGTTTACACGCTAACACTAATAGAAGTTGGAGTTGCTTCTTTGTCTGCGATAGAAGTGGCTTTACCTTAGTCATCTTATATATAAGCAGTATCAAGAAAGTCAGCAACATAACTCTTAGACTTGACAAGCACAGCTCATTCTTTAGTATAGTTTTACTTTCCTGGCACAGCTCATTCTTTAGTATAGTTGACTTTCCTGGCATCGCTAACGCTTCAATCAACGCCTGTAACGGATTCTGCCTCTTTCCTTAGCGCAGCTAGCTGTAAAGACAGTTGCTCAACTCACAAACAACAGGTTGCTTGCTTGTTGAAGTCAAACATTCCATAAATATCTCTTACTCACCTATCTAAGAGGAATGTCACAGACAAACATGAATGATAATTTCCTCTTGAGATTAGAGCGCCGAAAACAGTACTGGAAGTGCAGCAGACCAACCACGCTACTACTAGGAAGAGATAAGAGCCAAGCAGAGGGTGACAAGCAACGCTTTCAGCACCTTTACCTTTCAGTGAGGAATTCCCTATTAACTAGTGGAGAGGATATGGGTCTAGAGTGGCCCAACGCCCAAGGTGCTCTTACTCGGATCTTGGGGTGCACAAGGAAAGGAAACTATGGCTCTAGAACACTGGACTTGTAGTATACGCTTGGCGTGAAGAATCCCTGTGGTTGAATAAGATCCGTGAGACTCAAGAGAGAATAGAGAAATATAAGGATGAAACAGAACCCAAGCACTAGTCATGCTGGCTAAGGTATAAGAATCGTTTTCTATGATGGAAATTAGCAGTTAGAGCAGGACACTATTCCGAAAGTACTCTATAGGACATTGAGAATTTGGGTGGGGCTTATTACCCTTATTTATCTACTGCGGAGGACCGCTGGGCTATCTGTAGGATGTCTCAAAGAAGTCAACCATTCAGGGTTTAGTCTTGCATAGGTTAGTGAGGTAGCGAATAAGGAGACAGGAAAAACAGGTACCGAGACCCCCTACTCCTGACTACAGCCCAATACAGGTGATCTTCGCGCTTGTCAAGTTTGGTTGGATCTATCTGATTATTTGTGCTCTTGGGCTGCTGCCGAACTCTCTAGACAAACATAGTAGAAACCATGGCTACCATAGCTTTGATGGAAGCACCTATTTACCATAGCGGAAGCACCTATTTGAATAAGTATGCGTCTTTAGTGCAAAGTGGGTACTACTCGCTTGGACTAGGACCGCTACTAGTCGAGGCGCCCTATTTATTGGCTTGCTTTCAGGTCAAAGAAGGTTCTCATGTATAGGGATGAGGCAAAATAACAAAAGGCAAGACGACCTTCAGTGTCATCGAAATAAAAAGTACCTAGGCTTCCGGATCATACAGAAACCTAAAATCAAAAGGGCGGTCTTGCTCGTTGCATCGTCTTCCCATCTAATCTCGAGTTGAGTGATCTGCAGTACAAGACGACTTACAAACTAGGATCGGCACTAACCTAAATGACCCTACCAAGTAAGCGTCGGGAGAGGCGCCGTCAGGGCCGCTAGTTCTTCTTCCCTTTCATCGTATTAAATGAATCTATACTGCCTACGTCAACTGTCCACTACGCTAGGATCTGATCTACCCATTGCGCTCGAAACAAGTGCTGTAGTCGTGAGTGATGGTGTTGTAGATGAGAGCAGATTTGAAGCATAAACAGGATCATCAGATGGAAAAGAATAAGGTTAAGGGCTTGGTATTGGTCTGATTGCGCTATCCGGTGTTATAGAATCACCTAGATACTGTGCACAGAGAGGAGATAAGATAAGATACGGGATCATCAGCCACAATTTCCAGTATTGTTTCGGGTGCAGTCTCTCTTCAAGTAGAAATAGTAGATTCCATCATCAATCAGATCTTCATTAAAAGCGCACCAGTATATAGGAAAGGAGTAATTCCTACCTTTTATGTATATGCACAAGACAAGGGGAAGAGCAGATAATGATGTTGTTTGACTTGACTCGAACAAGCAAGAGGTGATCCGCCTCTTCAATAGCAAGTAATGTAACAGCAAGCGAGGGGAGTCGGGTATATATCTGTATATCTGCCAGCAATCTTATTTTATGCATTTCAAGTTGAGGTTCGAGCAAAGCAGACGAACAAGTAATGGAGGTTTAGCGAGTTGACAATTCCAGTGAGAGGAAGTCATTAGCCAGGCAGGAGCAGAGGGGGTGCCTCGTAGTGGGTATAGGAGAATCTAATTGAGTTGAGGATATAGCTTTCAGAGGTGGGGATAGGATAGTAGCTTCAATGAGTGGTTCCAAGCATAAAAGTGTTGTTCGAAAGTAGAGTTAGGAAGTAAAGGAACAGAGAGACAAGCATACAAGTACTACTCGTATACTTGACTTCTCCTTGGGCTATATAAGTATTCCGGTAGTAGCTTAAGGTTCATTAATTGGCCTAGCTACGTTGCTTGTCTACTTGGCCTACTTGGTAGTAGCGGGCGTTACGTGTCTGTCTCCTTTCGTTGCCTTTGTAGTAGTCGTTTGGTCTGGCTTTCCCGAGTGGAGAGAAGGGGTAGGGTATACACCAGTTTCAGTGAGTTCCAGTTTCCGAATCAATTCATTCTTCCTCGCTAAGTCAATCAGGGCCAGAGTTTTCTATAGAATCAGAGGCCAAAGGAAAAGGGTTGAATTCGACTACAAGACGCAACGTCACAGCCAGTATAGATAATCCACAAAATGGGCTTATTGCCAACAAGCTTGGGGGTACCTCAATGGTGGGATGGATTTGCTAGTTATAGCATAGTTCAACATGGGAGTTACTTCACACTTTCAAAACAGCTAAACTCAAGAATATGTTTATTAAGAATGAAACTCAAAGCTTAAAACATGCAAGTCGGACTGCTTTCCCTCAAGAAGCCTAAACGTCCTTGAAGACTAAGCCATCCCGATGATCAAAGAAGCTGAAAAGAGCGGCGAAGGGAAGTAACTTCTTGACCATAAGGTATGAACGAATAAGGTATTACTTCATCCGCCACTTTCTATTAGGGTGCTATTGATCAAAGTGTGTTGGTTCGATTGTTCCAGAACACGAATCAGACATATATCAAATCCTTGCGAATAGGCGTGTGGACTAATCGATATGGAAGGCATTAATGCGAATAGGCGTGTGGACTAATCGATATGGAAGGCATTAATGCGAATAGGCGTGTGGACTAATCGATATGGAAGGCATTAATGCGAATAGGCGTGTGGACTAATCGATATGGAAGGCATTAATGCGAATAGGCGTGTGGACTAATCGATATGGAAGGCATTAATGCGAATAGGCGTGTGGACTAATCGATATGGAAGGCATTAATGCGAATAGGCGTGTGGACTAATCGATATGGAAGGCATTAATGCGAATAGGCGTGTGGACTAATCGATATGGAAGGCATTAATGCGAATAGGCGTGTGGACTAATCGATATGGAAGGCATTAATGCGAATAGGCGTGTGGACTAATCGATATGGAAGGCATTAATGCGAATAGGCGTGTGGACTAATCGATATGGAAGGCATTAATGCGAATAGGCGTGTGGACTAATCGATATGGAAGGCATTAATGCGAATAGGCGTGTGGACTAATCGATATGGAAGGCATTAATGCGAATAGGCGTGTGGACTAATCGATATGGAAGGCATTAATGCGAATAGGCGTGTGGACTAATCGATATGGAAGGCATTAATGCGAATAGGCGTGTGGACTAATCGATATGGAAGGCATTAATGCGAATAGGCGTGTGGACTAATCGATATGGAAGGCATTAATGCGAATAGGCGTGTGGACTAATCGATATGGAAGGCATTAATGCGAATAGGCGTGTGGACTAATCGATATGGAAGGCATTAATGCGAATAGGCGTGTGGACTAATCGATATGGAAGGCATTAATGCGAATAGGCGTGTGGACTAATCGATATGGAAGGCATTAATGCGAATAGGCGTGTGGACTAATCGATATGGAAGGCATTAATGCGAATAGGCGTGTGGACTAATCGATATGGAAGGCATTAATGCGAATAGGCGTGTGGACTAATCGATATGGAAGGCATTAATGCGAATAGGCGTGTGGACTAATCGATATGGAAGGCATTAATGCGAATAGGCGTGTGGACTAATCGATATGGAAGGCATTAATGCGAATAGGCGTGTGGACTAATCGATATGGAAGGCATTAATGCGAATAGGCGTGTGGACTAATCGATATGGAAGGCATTAATGCGAATAGGCGTGTGGACTAATCGATATGGAAGGCATTAATGCGAATAGGCGTGTGGACTAATCGATATGGAAGGCATTAATGCGAATAGGCGTGTGGACTAATCGATATGGAAGGCATTAATGCGAATAGGCGTGTGGACTAATCGATATGGAAGGCATTAATGCGAATAGGCGTGTGGACTAATCGATATGGAAGGCATTAATGCGAATAGGCGTGTGGACTAATCGATATGGAAGGCATTAATGCGAATAGGCGTGTGGACTAATCGATATGGAAGGCATTAATGCGAATAGGCGTGTGGACTAATCGATATGGAAGGCATTAATGCGAATAGGCGTGTGGACTAATCGATATGGAAGGCATTAATGCGAATAGGCGTGTGGACTAATCGATATGGAAGGCATTAATGCGAATAGGCGTGTGGACTAATCGATATGGAAGGCATTAATGCGAATAGGCGTGTGGACTAATCGATATGGAAGGCATTAATGCGAATAGGCGTGTGGACTAATCGATATGGAAGGCATTAATGCGAATAGGCGTGTGGACTAATCGATATGGAAGGCATTAATGCGAATAGGCGTGTGGACTAATCGATATGGAAGGCATTAATGCGAATAGGCGTGTGGACTAATCGATATGGAAGGCATTAATGCGAATAGGCGTGTGGACTAATCGATATGGAAGGCATTAATGCGAATAGGCGTGTGGACTAATCGATATGGAAGGCATTAATGCGAATAGGCGTGTGGACTAATCGATATGGAAGGCATTAATGCGAATAGGCGTGTGGACTAATCGATATGGAAGGCATTAATGCGAATAGGCGTGTGGACTAATCGATATGGAAGGCATTAATGCGAATAGGCGTGTGGACTAATCGATATGGAAGGCATTAATGCGAATAGGCGTGTGGACTAATCGATATGGAAGGCATTAATGCGAATAGGCGTGTGGACTAATCGATATGGAAGGCATTAATGCGAATAGGCGTGTGGACTAATCGATATGGAAGGCATTAATGCGAATAGGCGTGTGGACTAATCGATATGGAAGGCATTAATGCGAATAGGCGTGTGGACTAATCGATATGGAAGGCATTAATGCGAATAGGCGTGTGGACTAATCGATATGGAAGGCATTAATGCGAATAGGCGTGTGGACTAATCGATATGGAAGGCATTAATGCGAATAGGCGTGTGGACTAATCGATATGGAAGGCATTAATGCGAATAGGCGTGTGGACTAATCGATATGGAAGGCATTAATGCGAATAGGCGTGTGGACTAATCGATATGGAAGGCATTAATGCGAATAGGCGTGTGGACTAATCGATATGGAAGGCATTAATGCGAATAGGCGTGTGGACTAAAGTGGTGTGGTAGTAGGGCTGTTCTAATGCCCATATCAATATGAAAGGGATGCAGCTAGCTATATAAGGAAAGAAAGATATAGACCCGTGGGCACACCCTTGGGGTTGGCACCTCTTGCTCTTATGCTCTTTCTCAATGGCTTACGTGGATTCGCATGCTTCGTCTGCAGGTCTAGCTTACACCAGAGAGGAGATAAGATAAGATACGGGATCATCAGCCACAATTTCCAGTATTGTTTCGGGTGCCAGTCTCTCTTCAAGTAGAAATAGTAGATTCCATTCATCAATCAGATCTTCATTGAAAAGCGCACCAGTAATAGAGAAAGGAGTAATTCCTACCTTTTATGTATATGCACAAGACAAGAGAGATATGATTTTGTTTGACTTGACTCGGAACAAGCAAGAGGTGGATCACCCTCTTCAATAGCAAGTAATGGAACAGCAAGCGAGGGAGTCGGGTATATATCTGGTAATCTGCCAGCAATCTTATTTTATGCATTTCAAGTTGAGTTCGAGCAAAGCAAGACGAACAAGTAATGGAGTTAGCGAGTTGACAATTCCAGTGATAGAATCATTAGCCAGGCAGAGCAGAGGGGGTGCCTCGTAGGGGGTATAATAGAATCTAATTGATTGAGGATATAGCTTTCAGAGTGGGGATAGGATATAGCTTCAAGAGTGGTCCAAGCATAAAAGTGTTGTTCGAAAGTAGAGTTAGGAAGTAAGGAACAGAGAGACAAGCATACAAGTAACTACTCTTATACTTACTTCTCCTTGGGCTATATAAGTATTCCGTAGTATCTTATAGTTCATTAATTGGCCTAGCTACGTTGCTTGTCTACTTGGCCTACGTGGTAGTAGCGGCGTTAACTTGTCTGTCTCCTTTCTTTGCCTTTGTAGTAGTCGTTTGTCTGGCTTTCCCGAGTGGAGAGAAGGGGTAGGGTATACACCAGTTTCAAGTGGAGTTCCAGTTTCCGAATCAATTCATTCTTCCTCGCTAAGTCAATCAGTGCCAGAGTTTTCTATAGAATCAGAGGCCAAAGGAAAAGTGGTTGAATTCGACTACAGACGCAACGTCACAGCCAGTATAAGAATCCACAAAATGTGCTTATTGCCAACAGCTTGGGGGTACCTCAATGGTGGGATGGATTTGCTATTATAGCATAGTTCAACAGGGAGTTACTTCACACTTTCAAAACAGCTAAACTCAAGAAATATGTTATTAAGAATGAAACTCAAAGCTTAAAACATGCAAGTCGGACTCTTTCCCTCAGAGAAGCCTAAACGTCCTTGAAGACTAAGCCAATCCCGATGATCAAAGAAGCTGAAAAGAGCGGCGAAGGGAAGTAACTTCTTGACCATAAGGTATGAACGAATAAGGTATTACTTCATCCGCCACTTTCTATTAGGGTGCTATTGAATCAAAGTGTGTTGGTTCGATTGTTCCAGAACACGAATCAGACATATATCAAATCCTTGCTAATGTCCATGCTAATGTCCATCTTCGATTAGCAGACGATTGTCGTTCCCTTCGGCTTGGTCCCAGAGGGGGAATTCTTTTGGAAGCTATTCTATATAGGGGAGGAATCATGGACAAGTAAGTGGCATTAACGTTGCTATTGGAGCTATTTGCCCATCTATGGAATCAGACTCTATCAATTCCTTTGGAACAACTCCGGGCTCTTGCTATAAAGAACCGAATAAGAAACCCGCTTTCTGAGTTCAAGCAGAATCCAATACCTATAGTGCCTCACGAGAAATCACCGCATTCAGATTTGCTTATACGAATGGCTTGTAGCATGCTTATCGGCTGTTGTCCTTCTCTCTCTTTATAGCATCATGGCTGACTAGATACAATTCCTTCTTAAGCTTCACTTTGGAAAGGCTTACAAGAAAGGTAAATTGGGCAATCAAAGCTCCAACTGTAACTGATGTCGGCAAGGGTATGCATTTGAGACCGGTAGCAGACGGTAATGCAGCCTATGCACCAACCCCAACCGATGATTCTGTAGTGCGGGGTACCTTACGCCTTTTGCTCATCTTGCTCGCGTCTCCGCGGGATCGACCTAAACAGTTATAACTCCAATTTATGTTTTTCAGAAGATAATCTCTTTAAGCGAGTTATGACCGGACAAGCAGACAATTCACTACTAATCGTTAGAGATCCCATGTAAATAGTGAAGTGAAGAAAAGCTCACGCGGGGAACAATGGTATGATATTTGTATTTTGAGAAAAGTACATTTGGTTGGAGACTAGTAGTTAGTCGTTTACTTGCTGCAGTAGCTGCTGGCATCGCTACAGGCTTTTTGGCCTGATCGATATGGAAGGCATTAATGCGAATAGGCGTGTGGACTAATCGATATGGAAGGCATTAATGCGAATAGGCGTGTGGACTAAAGTGGTGTGGTAGTAGGGCTGTTCTAATGCCCATATCAATATGAAAGGGATGCAGCTAGCTTAGCTATATAAGGAAAGAAAGATATAGACCCGTGGGCACACCCTTGGGGTTGGCACCTCTTGCTCTTATGCTCTTTCTCAATGGCTTACGTGGATTCGCATGCTTCGTCTGCAGGTCTAGCTTACACCAGAGAGAAATGAAAAAGATTCCAACCAGAGAGATATACTTCACACATTCCATTAGATGACAGAGACTCTCTTGTCATAAAAAGATGGGGATCAAAGCCAAACAAACTGGAACACTCAACTTCTTTGTATGTATATAGACAGATCCCGTCGTATGGGAAATTTCATGACTTGTGAATCTATTCATTACTATCATCTATCTATTCATTACTATCATCTAGAACACGTTGGGATCAGCGGTAAGCGCCGTAACTAACTAGTCTTCATGAGGAAAGGAATGAGGAGGATCCGGGAAAGGATGGTTGGTAAAAAAACAAGTGTAGGCCAGTGGAATTACAGGGCAAGATCTCTTTATATAAGTCATTCCATGCTTGGCGATAATAGCGCTAGCTTTCTGACTTTCTTGTAGTTGCTTTCACTGAATCCGGTAAATAGGTTGACCAACATTCCGGATCCGGATTAACTCTTCGCTATTCCTGTTTTGAAGACAGCTAAAGTAGCAAAAGAGGGGGGAGGGGGGAAATCCAACCCGGAAGTAGGCAATAGCGATGAGCTTTTAGGGCAAACAAAGTAAAAAGAGCTTATTCGTCGATAAAAAGCCTTTCTTCATATCATAAGGAATAGAACCAACCGGAAAGCATTAAGGAAGGAAGTCACCTCAAATATAACTCTCGGGGCGCACCTATTATCTAAGAAAGTAAGATTATTGCTCGCTCTATTCTATAGAAGAAAGTAAGCTCTATTCTATAGAAGAAAGTAAGATTATTGCTCGCTCTATTCTATAGAAGAAAGTAAGATTATTGCTCGCTCTATTCTATAGAAGAAAGTAAGATTATTGCTCGCTCTATTCTATAGAAGAAAGTAAGATTATTGCTCGCTCTATTCTATAGAAGAAAGTAAGATTATTGCTCGCTCTATTCTATAGAAGAAAGTAAGATTATTGCTCGCTCTATTCTATAGAAGAAAGTAAGATTATTGCTCGCTCTATTCTATAGAAGAAAGTAAGATTATTGCTCGCTCTATTCTATAGAAGAAAGTAAGATTATTGCTCGCTCTATTCTATAGAAGAAAGTAAGATTATTGCTCGCTCTATTCTATAGAAGAAAGTAAGATTATTGCTCGCTCTATTCTATAGAAGAAAGTAAGATTATTGCTCGCTCTATTCTATAGAAGAAAGTAAGATTATTGCTCGCTCTATTCTATAGAAGAAAGTAAGATTATTGCTCGCTCTATTCTATCTCTATTAGCAGCTGACTGGCATTTACTTAAAGAAAAGAAGATTGATTTGTGCCCCCCCATATAAGAGTACTAAACCCTTGCTGTTATTGCCATTGCTTGTTGGCTTCTGGAACCGTTAGCGCACCCCGAAACAATACTAATGCTTGCTAGCTTAGCTCCAAATCATAACACTAAGCATCCCTAGAAAATACTCTGTGACTCTATTAATAAGGAAAGGAATTTAAGTCGCACATTCCTATATAAGAAAAGGAAAGTCGCAAAGCAACTCCGAACTCCACTCTCATTGTTGCTGACGGCTTCACCTCTGATTCAATAAGAACGAACCCCATTATATACAAGACGAGAGCATTAACCATAAGTGGCGAACTCAACAAGAGCTCCATTAGCGCAAGTCAAAGAATGCACTTTTTCTGATGCAAAGAATTCAATGGAAATAGGTATGAAGAGCGGCCCTGCCTAGCAACATTATACTAAGCTTGGCCCCTTCCCTGACGCCTTGCCAAACGGTTATTGAATCTTTCTCTTGCGCACCTCGTATAACATAGGAATTGAGGCACCGCAGAACTCGCTAATGCTTTATTCGAAACTCAACCCCGTAAGCTGAAGTAAAAGAGAATCAATTGAATCTCAAGATGATGACATTCTTGTTTGACTTGGTGCAAGAAACAAGTGTTGTGGCGTTAGCTTACTGATTGGGGTAAAGCGCTTACGGAAAGGGGAATTCCTTGTTGCCCTAACTAGAAGGGTAAGTAAAATGAACTGTTTGAGTTAGAGTGAAAGCAGATGCTAGAGAAGAAGAAAGAAAGTATCCAAGAGAAAGAAGCTGTGCTAAAGTCGGGGTATCCCGCTGGGAAGTCGGGGTATCCTTCTGGGAAGTCTACATCGACAAGAGAAGAAGCGTCGGGCTACAAATGCACCAGAAAGACAGACCGTTTCTTAGGTTCAACGATCTATTTGCCATTAGCAGAGTTTCCCCTGCTTGAAACTTGGATAAAGAAGCCTTATTGCCTTGACTTAGATTATTGCCTTCTGAAGCGCACAGTATCGGTATCTCCTAGCTTTCTTTTGGAGAGTATTGTTTGTCTCCTTGGGTTCGAGGTGAAGTAGATAATTACCTGGAAACTACAGGTGAGGAGAAGAAGAGAGTACTGCTGGCAAGGAAGGGTGCCGATGTAGCTCAGACAAAGTGCAAGTCGTAGATACGAGTTCTATAAGAGAGGTCCACAAGATCATCTACAGGATCATCAAAGTCTCTCGGTGTTGTGGGGGAGTATAGAACAACTTCTGATAGTCATAATATTCCTCAACTTCGATTAGGCTTATTCTTCTTAACACGATTAAAGTAAAGCACTTAAGAGTAAAGAGACACACAAACTGAAGAAAGAGATGCGCTTCACTTCACACACAACTATGTATGTAGGCTTGAGAAAAGAGATGATCCTCACTTCACGATTCAACTTAAGCAGAAGGAGGCCTATATGATGCTGCTGACCTGAGCTTTCGAACGAATTATTCTGTTGAAACTGCTTTCGCCAGAAAGAATTGACCTAGTGTTAAAACCCTGTCTCTCTCAAAAACGAGATCTCTTCCTTTTCTTGAACTCGAACCTGCCATGCTTTCATTCCGATGTCGCTATTAACAGGGCTCGAGCCCGGGCATACTATAATGAAAGTCACAATCCAAGGCAAGGAATGGAACCGGTCGCTATCGGAACTGACCCCACACGAGAAAGAATGGAACTACTGGCAAACAGGCTTGAGCTCCAGGACTATTAGACCAGCACTCTTGCATATGATACTTACGCTGTTGCTGACAGGACTTTGGAGCTACTGCTTCTAATACGAAAACAGAGAACTAGTGCTTTCACTGCTACTCCCAAGAACGAACTAGAACCTAATAGAATGGAATCACTGCTAACAGGGCTACTACCACCAGAAAGAAGCCAAGAGCAACTCATGAGAATTGAGCTTAGGGCATAATAGAATGGAATCACTGCTAGAAATACTTGAACTGGAGACGGGGAAGCTAACTACTGCTAATAGGACTTGAGCTGTTGATAAAAAGAAATGCACTTTTTCACCCAGGGCTCCGTTACTGCTTTTAGAGAATTGAATCGCTGTTAACAAGGCCGCTCTAGGGCATGTCTTTCGCCGGCTTATAGGTCTTACTGCCCTGACTTTCATTCTCAAACTATTCCACCCAGTAGAATCGAACACTGCCCTAACTGGATGGAAGAAACACTCCCCGCTCACTAAGCATGAAGCTGGGAACGTTGCCTTTAGATCTCCCTATTGGTCTTACTATCGACTCCCTAAGCCCTTCCCTCTTTACTGGAAATCCGATATACCTCGTTTTTGCTCAGAAACTGAAACCTGGCATCCTTACTATCCTGTCAAAGCCAGTACTACATGATTGACCTTTTGCCTCGACCTCCTTTGGGAACTCTTACTATCCCATATCTCAGATTCTTTGATTAGTGTTATTTACTGAATGTTGGATATTGAGAATATGTTTCTTGATATTGAGAATATGTTTTATAATTAGAATATTTAGAGTAGTTAATTAGAGTCAAGTGGTCGAAAAAAGTATATTGCTTTTCTTATTGATCTATGTTTTGCTCTTTTGTATATGTTGTGTGCTGGGCCGGTGCTATTACACTTGAACCAACTAGACATAGACTTTTGGATGTGACTTGTTAAGAATGCGCTGAGCACACCCATCTGCAGAATTCATGGCTATACTTACTGAATGAATGAACTACCCTTGCTTTATTGAAGAGTGAGTTGTCCTACAAGCATTTATTGTTGCCCCCGAACCCGATGACTGAGTTAATTAATGGGAAACTAGCCGGTGTCGCTTAGACTAAGGGCGAAGGAAGGTGATCGATCCGATACGCGGGTATGCTGTGCCATACTATGGTGTGTTGCGGTGCGCCGTCATACTATGGTTTCAATCAATAGATGGGATGTAGGGTTACTTGATATAAGAATTCGACTCTAAAGTAAGAAAGTAGGAATGAAACAGGAAGGTGAGAAACAGAGTAATGAGCTCGGTCTGATAGAATCAGGTAATAAGAGAGTAAGTACAAGCAAGCTTAGGCGTTAGGGAGTGACTTCATCGGCTTTAGTGAGTTCCTGAGTTATGAGTTCTTTTCTTTTATTATAGAATCTGTCTACTACTAGAAACTGTAAACATTGGCAAATAAGGAGTTGGGCGCTTTCACCATTCAGCCATGGATGCTAAACGGAGATCTGAGTACATCGTTCATATTCTCTTATTCTAGTAAAGAGTCAGATTATACTAGTGGAGAGTTTTTTGTGCCTTTACAATCTTCTGTCGTCATATGCGCACTACAATTTTCTGCATTTAGGAGAGTTGACTTTACTGCATTATAGAGATATGTAACTACTATTTCTGATTCAATCGTAGTTACAGCTTTAAGGTACAGGAACAGGTCTATGTTCTTAGGCTCAAATCATTATAAGGCGAGTTTTCCAGTTGCAATATGTTACATTAGCGACTCTAGAGAACGCCCAGAAATAGGGGTTCACGGAGCACTGTGTACTTAAGTTGTAGGGAATGGCTTGTGTTTGTTTCGTTGTCGACGATAACTCTCCGTATAAGCGCCCCGAAACTCCAATAAGTGGTTGCTATGGGGCGCGAATTGAACTCGCAAGACGTTGTGTATAGAATAGAGTAAACAACACTGCTTCCTGCTTTCATACGAGACTCTTCCCTTTGAGTAGAAATTATTCCAAGAACGGATTCCCTTAATAACGAATATCTGCTGCACCCTTGATCTTTTCTATACTCCACTGGCTACTCAACGAGATACTTGACTTGAGACTTTATTGAGAGCGCAACTAAGTGAACACTTAGGATCAAAAGACGTCTTTGGCTCTTCCACTCTAATCGCTTACTACTTGATTGACTTGGCTCTAATCGCTTACTACTTGATTGACTTGGCTCTTCCACTAATCTACTATTACTACTTTGTATACGGCTTATGAAACGAAACTGGATTGAAAACTAGAACAACTCTCCCTTACGTCCCTACTCTCCTTTTATCTTTATCCCTTTCTTTTATGTAAATATGACCCTAAAACCTATAACGCTTTCGCTCTTTACGGGTTGAGTATTCTTTTCCTCCCCCTTTTCCAGACACACACTGCTGTTTCGTTCCGGCCCCCGATACTTCATACAAAGAAAAGGTATCTTGATTGACCGGATGAATAATGATCCATGGGTATGATTGGGGAACAAAGGCTTTTTGCATCACAGTTGTCACCGAAGTAGAAAAAGAAGACCTCTGCCAGAAGGGAAAGAAGGAAGAGTGAAACCAACCGACCCTCTATATTGTCTACCTTCAGACCATTGACACTCACCCGAGGTATTTCGAATCTCTTTGGGTTCCTTTTGCGACCCGGATTCTTTTTGTAGAACCTTTCCCCACATCATCTGCTTTTTGCATCACAGTTGTCACCGAAGTAGAAAAAGAAGACCTCTGCCAGAAGGGAAAGAAGGAAGAGTGAAACCAAACCGACCCTCTATATTGTCTACCTTCAGACCATTGACACTCACCCGAGGTATTTCGAATCTCTTTGGGTTCCTTTTGCGACCCGGATTCTTTTTGTAGAAACCTTTCCCCACATCATCTGCTTTTTGCATCACAGTTGTCACCGAAGTAGAAAAAGAAGACCTCTGCCAGAAGGGAAAGAAGGAAGAGTGAAACCAAACCGACCCTCTATATTGTCTACCTTCAGACCATTGACACTCACCCGAGGTATTTCGAATCTCTTTGGGTTCCTTTTGCGACCCGGATTCTTTTTGTAGAAACCTTTCCCCACATCATCTGCTTTTTGCATCACAGTTGTCACCGAAGTAGAAAAAGAAGACCTCTGCCAGAAGGGAAAGAAGGAAGAGTGAAACCAAACCGACCCTCTATATTGTCTACCTTCAGACCATTGACACTCACCCGAGGTATTTCGAATCTCTTTGGGTTCCTTTTGCGACCCGGATTCTTTTTGTAGAAACCTTTCCCCACATCATCTGCTTTTTGCATCACAGTTGTCACCGAAGTAGAAAAAGAAGACCTCTGCCAGAAGGGAAAGAAGGAAGAGTGAAACCAAACCGACCCTCTATATTGTCTACCTTCAGACCATTGACACTCACCCGAGGTATTTCGAATCTCTTTGGGTTCCTTTTGCGACCCGGATTCTTTTTGTAGAAACCTTTCCCCACATCATCTGCTTTTTGCATCACAGTTGTCACCGAAGTAGAAAAAGAAGACCTCTGCCAGAAGGGAAAGAAGGAAGAGTGAAACCAAACCGACCCTCTATATTGTCTACCTTCAGACCATTGACACTCACCCGAGGTATTTCGAATCTCTTTGGGTTCCTTTTGCGACCCGGATTCTTTTTGTAGAAACCTTTCCCCACATCATCTGCTTTTTGCATCACAGTTGTCACCGAAGTAGAAAAAGAAGACCTCTGCCAGAAGGGAAAGAAGGAAGAGTGAAACCAAACCGACCCTCTATATTGTCTACCTTCAGACCATTGACACTCACCCGAGGTATTTCGAATCTCTTTGGGTTCCTTTTGCGACCCGGATTCTTTTTGTAGAAACCTTTCCCCACATCATCTGCTTTTTGCATCACAGTTGTCACCGAAGTAGAAAAAGAAGACCTCTGCCAGAAGGGAAAGAAGGAAGAGTGAAACCAAACCGACCCTCTATATTGTCTACCTTCAGACCATTGACACTCACCCGAGGTATTTCGAATCTCTTTGGGTTCCTTTTGCGACCCGGATTCTTTTTGTAGAAACCTTTCCCCACATCATCTGCTTTTTGCATCAGCTTTTCTTATCTAAAAGCTTTCCCGTGGTATGGCAAATTACATCATTCTCTTGTGCGCCTTCTTTTTCTTTGTAAGTGGATATGAAAAGAGGGCCTTTGCTAATCTATAGACATGCAGACTATGCTTTCGATCCACACTAGCGATTTAGGCGCGGCCTATTCCCTTTGTCTATAAGGGTTGCAGGAAGAATGGCGAATAGCTAACTTGTTTAGTGCTGGTATCACGCTATATACGATTGTCATCTAAGTCAAAAGTAGAGTCATCAAACTAGCGGCCCAGAAACGAACCAAGTACTATGAATCAAATGTGGGTACGGGCAAGAGAGGAGACATTAGACACTGACGAGCCTCGTCCAAGCTGTAAGTGAAGTGAACACTCTTTGCTGTAAGTGAAGTGAACACTCTTTGCTGTAAGTGAAGTGAACACTCTTTGCTGTAAGTGAAGTGAACACTCTTTGCAGTAAGTGAAGTGAACACTCTTTGCAGTAAGTGAAGTGAACACTCTTTGCAGTAAGTGAAGTGAACACTCTTTGCTGTAAGTGAAGTGAACTCTTTCAGATAGATGGTATTCCGGGGATGAAGTCCGGCCTATGCTTTTGATGGCTCCCAGTATAGTATCATATGAAAATAGATCCAAATCTCTCTAGAAATCCAGATCTCCATCTATCCAATATATCAATCAATATATCTCTTTCTCATTATGGATATTGATTCTCTTATGGATATTTTCTATTTATTTATCTGGATATATGCTAGACCCAAGCAAGCATAAACCTCGAGAGAACCTGAGACTACTCCTTACTTACGCGCAAGAATGGATTCCGGAAGAGAAGGAGGCTCCATAAGAGAATAGGAGATCCTGTTGTGCTTGCTTCCTCCCCACTAACTTGCCGAGTAATAGGCTCTGTGCAAGAGAGAGTGCTTTGACTGATTCCTTTGCTTTATTTTCGGATTTCGCCCTACCCGGGACTTTGCTTGCCTCTAATCAATCCTGGAAACTACTGAAAAAGGACGGAGCCGCTCCTAAGCACAAGAACGAACCTTCCTACAATGAAGGCACGGGGAAAGCTACCTGAGACTAGACCGGGAAGCAGACTAAGAGCGGTCATATCGAATAAGAAAAAGTCGAGCTGAAGAACGAAAGCAAGAAAAGTGAAGTTATTGCTACTATGATTTTAGGATCCAAAAACTAATGAGCTAGCTGATGTGATGATGAGAACGAATTATCATTCTGGCCTTATAAAGAAAGAGGTTGGCGGGGGGAATGGAGGAAGGCTTTCTTCTCGCTGCATTTCAACGTTGCAGGCGGGACCAGACCACTGAGAATAGTAAGAACCGGTACCTCGCTCGGATAGATCCAAAATGGTCAATATACAGCTCGGATAGATAAAGAATAGTCCAATTAACAATATCATGGAATAAGGATTCTTATTGTGTGATAGAAAGGGCTGGGGTGGGGGGCAAAGGCGTAGTCAGGTTCGCTTCACTTGCCGAATGCCTTCTTTGAACTCCGAGACACTATATAAAGTGGACATTGGGACATCCCCCCTATATATACTTTCAAGAAAATAAGGGAATAGAGCTTACCACTGCTTTTTATTGAGATTCCACCCTCTTACTTATGTTGTGGCCAGGTTTACTCGAGCTTCTTCCTTCTTTTTGAGCTTATTCCCGCTTTTGTTATCGGCGATCGAAAGCGGAATCCGCGAAGATAGAGAATTATCACGATGGGTGTACTACGGGACTTCCAACGCATTCCATCATTGGATTGAAAGAGAGTCATAAAACGGAAAAGATTGAATTCCATATTGAGCCAGCCTATAGAGGAATATGCTTATAGGATTGAATTCCATATTGAGCCAGCCTATAGAGGAATATGCTTATAGGATTGAATTCCATATTGAGCCAGCCTATAGAGGAATATGCTTATAGGATTGAATTCCATATTGAGCCAGCCTATAGAGGAATATGCTTATAGGATTGAATTCCATATTGAGCCAGCCTATAGAGGAATATGCTTATAGGATTGAATTCCATATTGAGCCAGCCTATAGAGGAATATGCTTATAGATAGTTAACCAATAAAAACAGCTGCTGCAGCCTATAGTCGATTATAGCTAGTTCACCAATAAAAACAGCTGCTGCAGCCTATAGTCGATTATAGCTAGTTCACCAATAAAAACAGCAAGCAGAGCCTATTCTCAAGAAAGACAGGCGGAGAGCCGATTCTCCTTTTCATTGATAATACGGATTGGGGGAAGTGTCCCTCAGTTGCTTGCGTATTATGAATCACAGGTAAAAGATCTTCTATCTCCAACTCTATAAGGAAAGAAAGCTCACATTCATAGGAATTATATTCGAAACAAGCACTGCCCTTCTAATAGGTAGATAGAGGGGGGCTATTAGAACTACTTATTGCCTAAAGCGAACTAAACTACACGGCTATTGCCTAAAGCGAACTAAACTACACGGCTATTGCCTAAAGCGAACTAAACTACACGGCTATTGCCTAAAGCGAACTAAACTACACGGCTATTGCCTAAAGCGAACTAAACTACACGGCTATTGCCTAAAGCGAACTAAACTACACGGCTATTGCCTAAAGCGAACTAAACTACACGGCTATTGCCTAAAGCGAACTAAACTACACGGCTATTGCCTAAAGCGAACTAAACTACACGGCTATTGCCTAAAGCGAACTAAACTACACGGCTATTGCCTAAAGCGAACTAAACTACACGGCTATTGCCTAAAGCGAACTAAACTACACGGCTATTGCCTAAAGCGAACTAAACTACACGGCTCATTCATTACAGTACGGTATCTAGATGGCGTTGGAAATCCCCCCGTATATATACTTTCAAGAAAATAAGGGAATAGAGCTTACCACTGCTTTTTATTGAGATTCCACCCTCTTACTTATGTTGTGGCCAGGTTTACTCGAGCTTCTTCCTTCTTTTTGAGCTTATTCCCGCTTTTGTTATCGGCGATCGAAAGCGGAATCCGCGAAGATAGAGAATTATCACGATGGGTGTACTACGGGACTTCCAACGCATTCCATCATTGGATTGAAAGAGAGTCATAAAACGGAAAAGATTGAATTCCATATTGAGCCAGCCTATAGAGGAATATGCTTATAGATAGTTAACCAATAAAAACAGCTGCTGCAGCCTATAGTCGATTATAGCTAGTTCACCAATAAAAACAGCAAGCAGAGCCTATTCTCAAGAAAGACAGGCGGAGAGCCGATTCTCCTTTTCATTGATAATACGGATTGGGGGAAGTGTCCCTCAGTTGCTTGCGTATTATGAATCACAGGTAAAAGATCTTCTATCTCCAACTCTATAAGGAAAGAAAGCTCACATTCATAGGAATTATATTCGAAACAAGCACTGCCCTTCTAATAGGTAGATAGAGGGGGGCTATTAGAACTACTTATTGCCTAAAGCGAACTAAACTACACGGCTCATTCATTACAGTACGGTATCTAGATGGAGTTGGAAATCCGTGCTTGACTTCCGTGCCTCTCGTATCAAGTCTAGTAATGTAGTCCATATTGCCCACTACACTTGAAGTCCATAATCTCGTAAATGCCGGCTACTTAATCTCTAATAGAGGGTTCAGCTCAAGAAAACGGTATATTTCGGTGAATTGGGAAGGGAAAGAATAACCTATGATTCCGGGGGTGCCCACTGGATTTATGAAATGTTGGAAAGAGGTAAAGTATGGAAAAGAAAGGGGGTTCGGAAAGGAAAGACCTCATGTAGTATGAGATAGATGAAGGTCACAAACGACTAGAGCATAAAGGAGTGCGCCATATGAGATAAGAATCTAAATTGTAGTGCGCCTATAATCGAAATGACTGAAAGTCACAACACTCTCGAATATTTATTTACCCCAGGACTACCGAATCTTATGAGAATTTCATACTATATGGGTTCTGGGTGCCCCCATTCAGTCTTCTCTTTGGGGTACCGTGCGCCTTTTCTGATAATGGACGAGATAAATATGAGATAATGGTGAATAACCTACACATTCCACATCTGCATTTCATCATTCATAGCGGCCCAGTTATCTACAACAACATTATTTCACGCTTACGCTTACAAATGACATAAGGCCCTATTAGAATGTAATCCCGAACCTGTGGTTAAGAGAAAGGCAGCTTAAGGCGTAGAAGTGCCTCTTTCCCGGGTCAACAACATCATCTCATCTGCAACCGGCAACCAATGCTGTCTAACTCAACGATCCTGGCCAAGCGCATATTAAAAAACATCTACTATCAAGAGCGGACCTAAATCTCATTGATTGATTATTTCCCTTCTCTTCTGCGAGGTAGCGTTTCGCCTGCGCCTCTTGTCTTGACATAAGCAGGAGTAGCAAGATAATTCGTTCGATGCGTCTGGTGCTGGAATCCAGTAGTTCCTCTATCGGTTAGGAATGCCGACTCAGGATCCAGTAGAGAAACGGGGTAGGGCCTGTGAAAAGCTGTAGCCCGGAGGCGAGGGAATCTGGGACGTAGGACTAATTCTAAAGATATCTCTATATAGATCCGGCAAAAGCTCAAGCTTGAGAAGGGGCACTCGAGAAAGGAAAGGGAGTATTTCCAGAGTGTCTCGGTGCCTTATGTGTATGCTGTGGAGGCTTTGACCTTGGTAGTAGACCCGGAGGTCCTTAACTTAATTTCAAAGGAAGGTGCATTAGTGACTTCAGGGGCATTAGTAATAATCCGGCTTCACACTCTTGGAACCATTGCAACAAGCGAACAGACAAGTAACTACTAGACAAATAACTTGTTATGCGAAAAAAGCGAGTGACTTGGACAAGCTACGTTCCTAAGTCAAAAAGGAGTTATGTGAACCAAGCAAGTATACGAGAACAAGAAGCAAGCACTTTACTTTCCTTCCCAGTATCAGTCTATAATGACGAAGCAGGTGCGCCTCGCCTATGATATTCGTGTGCCTAGCCTCGGATATGAGTAAGGAAGAGCATAAGGAAATGAGTCAAGAAGCAAAAGGGGCGTAGCGGTAGCTATAAGTGCAGAAGAATCTCAATATAGGAAGCAGTGTAGTTAGAAGGAAGGGAAGCAAAAGGAAAGCAATGCTCTGTTAGGTTCCGTTCCACTATTCTATTTGTTTATGTGCCTACTCCTTTATTAAGTACGTGGTAAAGACTGTCGTACGATAAGCCCTTGTGCGCGTGAACTCCCTTGTTTGTCCCCTGAACGCCAAACGCAAGTAAGCTGCACCATCTCTCATTGAAGACCCAAAAGCTGTTGGCATTTGTTGAGCCTATTCAAAAGGACTGGCTTCTTACAGACAAATAACCAAAGGTATCAAGTGGCGTCAGGGTAAGGGTCAGGAACAGGATAAGGAGTTTTAACAAGATCATAAGCAGCGCGATATCAAGGTGTTGGCAGTTATTACTGAGTGCTTGCTGTCTTCATCGTTTCTTCACTTCACGTTGAGTTGGGTGCTTTATTTACTTTATTTAATCGTAGCTCGAATATTCTCTCTTTTTGAATGCGCGGGTAGCAGTATCTTCTAGACAAATATTCTTTGAATACGAAGATATTCTTCTTTCTGTTTGACTGTTTTCCTCGCCGTAAGAAATATTCCTGTTTGTTTGCGAGATGAGGATTAGCTGAGCAGCTTTCTGACATTCCTCTTATATATATGCACAAGATAAGATGGATATTCCATTACGGTTGGTTTTCGGCATCAGGGAAAGTGGAAAGCGTAGGTAGAAGCAAGTATTGTATAGAAATCAATAAGTAATTAAGAGAATAAGAGGCAAAAGCTGTAGAAAGGAAGCAGCAAGTGGGAAGGAAATTAGAGTTGAAAGCAGATACGTTCGAGCGAGTGTTGTAGCAGAGTTCCGTTCAGAAAGTGGAGTTCAACAAGCTACGGAATCAGCTGTTCATTTGTGCCTAATAACATAGATCTTTCAGATCTTCTAGTGAATTTGTGCCTAATAACATAGATCTTTCAGATCTTCTAGTGAATTTGTGCCTAATAACATAGATCTTTCAGATCTTCTAGTGAATTTGTGCCTAATAACATAGATCTTTCAGATCTTCTAGTGAATTTGTGCCTAATAACATAGATCTTTCAGATCTTCTAGTGAATTTGTGCCTAATAACATAGATCTTTCAGATCTTCTAGTGAATTTGTGCCTAATAACATAGATCTTTCAGATCTTCTAGTGAATTTGTGCCTAATAACATAGATCTTTCAGATCTTCTAGTGAATTTGTGCCTAATAACATAGATCTTTCAGATCTTCTAGTGAATTTGTGCCTAATAACATAGATCTTTCAGATCTTCTAGTGAATTTGTGCCTAATAACATAGATCTTTCAGATCTTCTAGTGAATTTGTGCCTAATAACATAGATCTTTCAGATCTTCTAGTGAATTTGTGCCTAATAACATAGATCTTTCAGATCTTCTAGTGAATTTGTGCCTAATAACATAGATCTTTCAGATCTTCTAGTGAATTTGTGCCTAATAACATAGATCTTTCAGATCTTCTAGTGAATTTGTGCCTAATAACATAGATCTTTCAGATCTTCTAGTGAATTTGTGCCTAATAACATAGATCTTTCAGATCTTCTAGTGAATTTGTGCCTAATAACATAGATCTTTCAGATCTTCTAGTGAATTTGTGCCTAATAACATAGATCTTTCAGATCTTCTAGTGAATTTGTGCCTAATAACATAGATCTTTCAGATCTTCTAGTGAATTTGTGCCTAATAACATAGATCTTTCAGATCTTCTAGTGAATTTGTGCCTAATAACATAGATCTTTCAGATCTTCTAGTGAATTTGTGCCTAATAACATAGATCTTTCAGATCTTCTAGTGAATTTGTGCCTAATAACATAGATCTTTCAGATCTTCTAGTGAATTTGTGCCTAATAACATAGATCTTTCAGATCTTCTAGTGAATTTGTGCCTAATAACATAGATCTTTCAGATCTTCTAGTGAATTTGTGCCTAATAACATAGATCTTTCAGATCTTCTAGTGAATTTGTGCCTAATAACATAGATCTTTCAGATCTTCTAGTGAATTTGTGCCTAATAACATAGATCTTTCAGATCTTCTAGTGAATTTGTGCCTAATAACATAGATCTTTCAGATCTTCTAGTGAATTTGTGCCTAATAACATAGATCTTTCAGATCTTCTAGTGAATTTGTGCCTAATAACATAGATCTTTCAGATCTTCTAGTGAATTTGTGCCTAATAACATAGATCTTTCAGATCTTCTAGTGAATTTGTGCCTAATAACATAGATCTTTCAGATCTTCTAGTGAATTTGTGCCTAATAACATAGATCTTTCAGATCTTCTAGTGAATTTGTGCCTAATAACATAGATCTTTCAGATCTTCTAGTGAATTTGTGCCTAATAACATAGATCTTTCAGATCTTCTAGTGAATTTGTGCCTAATAACATAGATCTTTCAGATCTTCTAGTGAATTTGTGCCTAATAACATAGATCTTTCAGATCTTCTAGTGAATTTGTGCCTAATAACATAGATCTTTCAGATCTTCTAGTGAATTTGTGCCTAATAACATAGATCTTTCAGATCTTCTAGTGAATTTGTGCCTAATAACATAGATCTTTCAGATCTTCTAGTGAATTTGTGCCTAATAACATAGATCTTTCAGATCTTCTAGTGAATTTGTGCCTAATAACATAGATCTTTCAGATCTTCTAGTGAATTTGTGCCTAATAACATAGATCTTTCAGATCTTCTAGTGAATTTGTGCCTAATAACATAGATCTTTCAGATCTTCTAGTGAATTTGTGCCTAATAACATAGATCTTTCAGATCTTCTAGTGAATTTGTGCCTAATAACATAGATCTTTCAGATCTTCTAGTGAATTTGTGCCTAATAACATAGATCTTTCAGATCTTCTAGTGAATTTGTGCCTAATAACATAGATCTTTCAGATCTTCTAGTGAATTTGTGCCTAATAACATAGATCTTTCAGATCTTCTAGTGAATTTGTGCCTAATAACATAGATCTTTCAGATCTTCTAGTGAATTTGTGCCTAATAACATAGATCTTTCAGATCTTCTAGTGAATTTGTGCCTAATAACATAGATCTTTCAGATCTTCTAGTGAATTTGTGCCTAATAACATAGATCTTTCAGATCTTCTAGTGAATTTGTGCCTAATAACATAGATCTTTCAGATCTTCTAGTGAATTTGTGCCTAATAACATAGATCTTTCAGATCTTCTAGTGAATTTGTGCCTAATAACATAGATCTTTCAGATCTTCTAGTGAATTTGTGCCTAATAACATAGATCTTTCAGATCTTCTAGTGAATTTGTGCCTAATAACATAGATCTTTCAGATCTTCTAGTGAATTTGTGCCTAATAACATAGATCTTTCAGATCTTCTAGTGAATTTGTGCCTAATAACATAGATCTTTCAGATCTTCTAGTGAATTTGTGCCTAATAACATAGATCTTTCAGATCTTCTAGTGAATTTGTGCCTAATAACATAGATCTTTCAGATCTTCTAGTGAATTTGTGCCTAATAACATAGATCTTTCAGATCTTCTAGTGAATTTGTGCCTAATAACATAGATCTTTCAGATCTTCTAGTGAATTTGTGCCTAATAACATAGATCTTTCAGATCTTCTAGTGAATTTGTGCCTAATAACATAGATCTTTCAGATCTTCTAGTGAATTTGTGCCTAATAACATAGATCTTTCAGATCTTCTAGTGAATTTGTGCCTAATAACATAGATCTTTCAGATCTTCTAGTGAATTTGTGCCTAATAACATAGATCTTTCAGATCTTCTAGTGAATTTGTGCCTAATAACATAGATCTTTCAGATCTTCTAGTGAATTTGTGCCTAATAACATAGATCTTTCAGATCTTCTAGTGAATTTGTGCCTAATAACATAGATCTTTCAGATCTTCTAGTGAATTTGTGCCTAATAACATAGATCTTTCAGATCTTCTAGTGAATTTGTGCCTAATAACATAGATCTTTCAGATCTTCTAGTGAATTTGTGCCTAATAACATAGATCTTTCAGATCTTCTAGTGAATTTGTGCCTAATAACATAGATCTTTCAGATCTTCTAGTGAATTTGTGCCTAATAACATAGATCTTTCAGATCTTCTAGTGAATTTGTGCCTAATAACATAGACCTTTGCCTTTACTTACTCTACAAGCTGTCTTCAACCCTTAACTTACCTTCAAGTTGGTTTTCGGCATCAGGGAAAGTGGAAAGCGTAGGTAGAAGCAAGTATTGTATAGAAATCAATAAGTAATTAAGAGAATAAGAGGCAAAAGCTGTAGAAAGGAAGCAGCAAGTGGGAAGGAAATTAGAGTTGAAAGCAGATACGTTCGAGCGAGTGTTGTAGCAGAGTTCCGTTCAGAAAGTGGAGTTCAACAAGCTACGGAATCAGCTGTGCGATTTCTAGGTTCAGAATGTAGAGTGAGGTGGTCAGCCGCAATCGATTCTTTCCGTTTAGAGTTCCGGGTTGGGGAATCATCTTTTCTCATGATCAATTGCCGAGGATGCAGGCGATAACGCTTACTTACTCGTGCATGAGGGTGCAGGCGCTAACGGAGCTCAGGAGCTTTAAGACGGATATTCTGCCCGGACCCCACCGACGACCTATCCTTTAGGTGAAGAACCGACAACACAAGCACCAACACCGAGAGACAAAACCACTTCTGATCCAGATCAAGCTTATTAATATGATTCAAGTCTCACTTCGATCCTATCTTCTATTATCGATTCCACTCTAAAGTAAGTAAGTCATTTAGCGCACTAGTTAGGGTAGTCTCGAGAAATACAGAATGCAAATGGATGGATAGAATACATACTCTAGAATACATCAATACAGAACAAGGAAGTATAAGAAAAGTAAGGCATCTAGTCTAGCGCATCGAGATCAAAAAGAGAACTTGCACTGATGATGTACATCTTTGGAATGTACCAACACCGATAGATGAAACAAGGGATGAAAAACAAAATACTGATCTCATCGACTTAACAAGCACAGAGAGAACTTGACTTGAACTTGCGCCAACAGCTCTCTTACCCGCGCATTCCACTCATGATCCTGACTCTCCACTTTAAGACGAAAACAACACTGCTGTACTTTTATTCTTATACTGTTTGTTTGTTTCTCCTCATAGAGCAAGGGAAGCAAAGCAAAGCAAAGCAAAGGTTCTAGGGCGCTAACAGGAAGAAGGAAGTGTTTGGCGCAAGGTAAGAAACCCAGAAAAAACACATTTGAACGGAGGTTAAACAGAGCTAATGGAAAATACCCTATGAAATGAACCCATCAGAGCTTCTAGTTCATTTGTGCCTAATAACATAGATCTTTCAGATCTTCTAGTGAATTTGTGCCTAATAACATAGATCTTTCAGATCTTCTAGTGAATTTGTGCCTAATAACATAGATCTTTCAGATCTTCTAGTGAATTTGTGCCTAATAACATAGATCTTTCAGATCTTCTAGTGAATTTGTGCCTAATAACATAGATCTTTCAGATCTTCTAGTGAATTTGTGCCTAATAACATAGATCTTTCAGATCTTCTAGTGAATTTGTGCCTAATAACATAGATCTTTCAGATCTTCTAGTGAATTTGTGCCTAATAACATAGATCTTTCAGATCTTCTAGTGAATTTGTGCCTAATAACATAGATCTTTCAGATCTTCTAGTGAATTTGTGCCTAATAACATAGATCTTTCAGATCTTCTAGTGAATTTGTGCCTAATAACATAGATCTTTCAGATCTTCTAGTGAATTTGTGCCTAATAACATAGATCTTTCAGATCTTCTAGTGAATTTGTGCCTAATAACATAGATCTTTCAGATCTTCTAGTGAATTTGTGCCTAATAACATAGATCTTTCAGATCTTCTAGTGAATTTGTGCCTAATAACATAGATCTTTCAGATCTTCTAGTGAATTTGTGCCTAATAACATAGATCTTTCAGATCTTCTAGTGAATTTGTGCCTAATAACATAGACCTTTGCCTTTACTTACTCTACAAGCTGTCTTCAACCCTTAACTTACCTTCAAGCTGTGTGGGGTGACCAAAATGCTTTCTGTGTGACACTAACTCTCTGTTTCATTACTATCCTATCCCATTTTTGACTCTATTCTATAATAGGAGAGCACCTAAATGAGAAATTCTTAAAGCAATGCTATCGTATCAAGTCTTGTATCTGGTCGGTAAGCGAGTTCTTACTGTTGGCTCTACCTAAACAGCCCTGCTCTAAAACATATAACTGCTTCCTTCTAGAATATAGGTAGGAAGTATAGGAATTGCACACTGAACTTAGAGCAGGTCTACAACTCTACAGGTTCAAATGTCTTTCTACTCTACTTGATACTGCTCAAGCATTGTTGTTTGGGGACGGTTTGAAGTTTCGTAGTCATAGCATCTATCTCTAATAGCATATCCGTTTGAATATTACCTGTGATTCTATACAATACTTCACTCTTTCGACTTTCAACTTCTATCGCCAGTAGGGACAGTGCTAAGTCAGGAATACTTCATCTCATCTATCGTTCTTCATATTCCATAATCTAGTAATAACACTCCAACAGTCGTTCAATATTCCATAATTCTTAAGTAAATCAACAATTCTTAAGTCAATCAACTTGAGCATTTGAGGTTGAAAGCCATGGTGCTAATACCTAAGCAGTGACCCAGATACCAATAACTGGCCAAGCAGCCAAGATCAATGTAAAGAAGGAGCGAGAGTTGTGGAAACTAGCATATTGGCAGATCAATCGGCGAAAAGAACCATGAGCTGCTACAATACCATATTGTAAGTATATTCTTCTTACCGAATCAGTAACTTGCTAACGCGGATTCGTTTTCCGTGGTTTCCCCGATTCAACTAGAGTGGACCAAGGAACCATGCATAGTACTAGGGCCGAATACACCAGAGCTACACCTAACATGTTCAATAGATGCATAAGGATGTTGTGTTTCTGCCTGTAATACAATCTAGAAGTGGAAAGTACCAGATATTCCGTGAGGCATACCATCTGTATTCCTAAAGGCATACCGTCAGAGAAACATCCTTGACCAATAGAATCAATAGGGTCGATCAAGAAAACAGCAGTAGCAACGAGCATCATATGCAACAGCATCCAAGGACGCATACCTATATGGAAACTCAGACTAACGACCCATGTCATAAGCTACACCAAGTAATAAGTGTCAAACAATTCGCTTCTAAGGGACCGCCATTGTATAACCACTCAACACAGATGCTGCTTGCTTCCCGGATAGGGTCGTAAACCTATAGCAGTCAAAGTAGGAATAATAGCACCAACTAACCAGAGAGAAGAATATTTCTATGAAAGGTATAGAACGAGAAACTGGTTAACGAATACCAGAAATAGATACTGTAGGAGCTGCAATGAAGGCTATCTTCAATACAAACGGTAGCGTTGCGGTCAATAAGGTAGGGATCATCAAAACACCGAACCACCCAATGAATGTAAAGACGGGTTTCAATGTGCGTAGCAGAAGCGACCCACTTTCGCGTCTCTCTAAAATGGCAGTCATGGTAAGATCTTGGTTTATTCCATTATTAAGGACTCCCAAGCACACGTATTAACTATAACTAGAATGAGATAGATAATAGAAAGCGCTTATTATTTCACAGTATAGCATGGCTTATATGGCAATGTTAAACCAATCAATCTTTCTTTCACTATTTGGAGTATGTGTTGCTCGGGACTCTAACCCTTAACTAGTCGGATGGCTAATTGGAGCTTGTCACAATAGAGGAATCAATCTCTTCCCTCCCCAAACAAACCGTGCATTTTGTCATTGCACACGACTATCCCTAAGCAAAGTATACATATCAAAACCATCCCGATCTCCAATTCATAAAATATCCGAATTTGGACTACTCAGTTGATTCAACCACTACACTACTTACATGAGCATTTCATAATGAGAATTCGTGCCCATTTGGATCTCTTGATTAAGATACTAATTGCAGCGAGAATGGAATTTCCACAATTAATACAGAACAACCTTCTTCTATTAGATGAGAATGGGAATCAAAAGAATGCTTGTGCCCAACCGGGGAAGAATAATGCACCGACCGAAGAAATCATATCATTTTGTTGATACATTCGCGTTTAACAAGTACGGAACTAGATTGATTGTCATAACACCCCCCAAAATGAATGCACGGGTTCATCAAAATGGGAACTATTGAAACTGTGATCATAAGCAATACGTAAATAGACTCCTGAAAAACGAATGGATATATAGGGTGTTGCCGAGATCTCTCCTTTTCGAAATATCCGAGTAATTCTTCCATTGACATTTCCACTTTAAGCAGGGGTAGGAGGCTTTTCTTGGGTTCTAAAATGATACATAGTGCAACATGGTGAAAACTGGGTGAAGTAAGAGATAGAGGCTGCTACGGGACTAGATCCCATATCCTCAGTGACCGGTGCTTACCAAGCGCTTATTAAGAAAAGGAAACCCGGGAGTTAGATTTATTATTCGCATATTACGGAAAAGAAGTAGCCCCAAGGGAAAGTCACTAAAGCCCATTCAATATAAATCTATAGTCTAGTTACAGATCGAGATGAATATGCTTCTATAACCCTGAGATCCATGGGCTCGAAGTAAGACAATCGTAGGACTGCTTGCTTCTCTTGCCACTTCAGCCTTAAGTCAAATGCTTCTTGCACTATCCACAGCCACTTCAGATCTTTCTTGAGTCAATCCGTGAGAGGCCTCTCTGGAATAATATCCGATCCTAGTTAGCCCATAGAAAAAAGAGCTTAACTCAGACACTTGGGTCCAATCCACAATGGCCTTTCACTTCCTGCCCATCCATTCGAATCCTGCCCATCCATTCGAACCTGTTGCTCAAGGCCTGTCGGGCAAAGTCACTGATTATTTGTTACATATAGATTGTGCTCCCTTAACCGAGCTTTCCTAAGGTGGTACAAGTCATCCTCTAGGGAACTTAACTATAGACAAGAATGTAATCAAGATAGACAATAAGAAAGCGATCAATAAAGTGAGAAGTTATAAAGGGCATCACTCATCAAATGTTAGAAGGTAAGGCCGGCCAAAATGCATCAAATGTGAGAAGGTAGGCCGTTCTAAGCCCAAATGGCATGACACAGAACTCTAAAGCAATATCTGGTAAGAGAAGTGGTTTTAGGCTCGTCTCCCTGCTTCCGCAATTAACACTTTCCAATATCAATTCTATATAAGGTCGAATGTTAAGAAAGAGGCGCTTTGGACAATCGGTCGAAGAGATCAGCCACCAAAGTCAGAGGAGACCAGACCTTCTTATGAATTCGAATCTTGTTCTGTGCATGAGAGTCCACACACATACGCAAAGAGCCATCTTCCTTCTTATAGAGCAGCACAGGGCCGGTGCCTTGGAAGGCTGGGCCTGCATCTAGCAAGCATTATAGCACAACTGCTTCCGTCGAACAAGCTGAGAACAAGCTACTCCATTGAAGCCCCTAACGGAGTTTGTAAGTGGTAAAGAACAAGTACTGTTTTAGCCCAAGGAGCAGTCATCGTAAGATCCAACTCAACTTATAAGTAGGTAGGTCAAGTCCGTAGGTAGGTCGATAATCTTAGGTAGGTCAAGTCCGTAGGTGGGTCGATAATCTTCTTTTCGTTTTTCTCTTTAGTGCGGTTCTCAACACATAAGAGAGAGAAAATCCGTATCAACATCTTCCACTAAAAGAAAGGATTTCTCAAAACTTGCTGTTGGTAGACAACGAACTGCCAACCGACTTCATTTCTATCTATCTATCTAGTACATTCCTCCAGCCTACTAGATCCCGAGCTAGTACATTCCTCCAGCCTACTAGATCCCGAGAGTGAATAGCATAATACATCAGGTTATATGATTTATCAGCAAGGGAGAATCAATGCAATTAGACAGGAAGAAGTAACGCTTGAAAACAGTAGCACAGGTATAGGACTTAAAAGAAAGACCACTCTATCTAGTAGAGATTCTCGCCCACACATATAAATGAAATGAATGGAACTGAGAAAGACGAGAGTGAAAGAGCGGGATCACTAATGAGTATCTGGACAGCCGCTCCTTGTGGGCCAATTCTATCTGTCTTTATCAAACTAGCTAGGGATCCGATATACAGAGGTATTCATTCATATATTCTCCGATATACAGAGTTCTATATTCATTAATACTTCCCCATTTCTTTCATTAACACTTCCCCATTTCTTATTTCTCTAATAATGTAAAACTCTATTCTGGCTTTTCCCTTCGTGAATGACATTGAGACTTGAGAAGAGAAAGATCCCAGTGTCCGCGAAAAATAAAGCAAGATAGATGGTAAGGTAAAAGATATAGGAATCGAGAAAGGATGTATTGCATGGTTAGGTAGATGATTTTCCACAATGAGATATGGTGATAGCTGATCCACATACATTATAGTATAGATGCCTATGATCAAAGAAGAAGGCAGGCGAATCCGGTTCCGCTACTTGTGATCAAAAGAATTAAGTATTAGATCTTTCTATGGGTCCAGTAAAGAGAGAGATAGGAAGGCATCTTATCTAGCCCCCCACGTAGCGGTAAACAAAGCTGGTTCCAGTCCTCTATCTATCTTTCTTTGGTGCTCATGGTCAGAAGGTGGAGCATACAATGAATGGCCTTCGTACCGGAAGTCGATGCTACATGCAATAGTCGCCTTAAAGGGTTTCCCGTGTGGATGCAAAGAAGGCTTTTATCGAAGAGAGCACCCAGACATCGTACAGCAGGTGGTGGCATGGAAATGGTACATAGGAACATCTACCCGGAGTCGATCTTACTTTGGCACCGAGGTTCGAAGGTGGAGTTCCCTCGCTTGCTGTGAGGAACACAAGATCAGAGAGTGGGACATTAGCACTGTGATCATTAGCTCCCTAGCATTACCACGTATCGGTACAGGTTCGCCATGCCATAGGCCAGCCAGAAGGTTTCTCACTTGCAATAGGGGAGATGCAAGGTCGTGACTTCATAGGAAGGATGCAAGGTCCTGTAGTCCACTTCATAGAGAGTGGAAGGATCCGTAAGACTCCACTGTTGTCGCGTTATCCGTAAGACTCCACTGTTGTCGCGTTATCCGTAAGACTCCACTGTTGTCGCGTTATCCGTAAGACTCCACTGTTGTCGCGTTATCCGTAAGACTCCACTGTTGTCGCGTTATCCGTAAGACTCCACTGTTGTCGCGTTATCCGTAAGACTCCACTGTTGTCGCGTTATCCGTAAGACTCCACTGTTGTCGCGTTATCCGTAAGACTCCACTGTTGTCGCGTTATCCGTAAGACTCCACTGTTGTCGCGTTATCCGTAAGACTCCACTGTTGTCGCGTTATCCGTAAGACTCCACTGTTGTCGCGTTATCCGTAAGACTCCACTGTTGTCGCGTTATCCGTAAGACTCCACTGTTGTCGCGTTATCCGTAAGACTCCACTGTTGTCGCGTTATCCGTAAGACTCCACTGTTGTCGCGTTATCCGTAAGACTCCACTGTTGTCGCGTTATCCGTAAGACTCCACTGTTGTCGCGTTATCCGTAAGACTCCACTGTTGTCGCGTTATCCGTAAGACTCCACTGTTGTCGCGTTATCCGTAAGACTCCACTGTTGTCGCGTTATCCGTAAGACTCCACTGTTGTCGCGTTATCCGTAAGACTCCACTGTTGTCGCGTTATCCGTAAGACTCCACTGTTGTCGCGTTATCCGTAAGACTCCACTGTTGTCGCGTTATCCGTAAGACTCCACTGTTGTCGCGTTATCCGTAAGACTCCACTGTTGTCGCGTTATCCGTAAGACTCCACTGTTGTCGCGTTATCCGTAAGACTCCACTGTTGTCGCGTTATCCGTAAGACTCCACTGTTGTCGCGTTATCCGTAAGACTCCACTGTTGTCGCGTTATCCGTAAGACTCCACTGTTGTCGCGTTATCCGTAAGACTCCACTGTTGTCGCGTTATCCGTAAGACTCCACTGTTGTCGCGTTATCCGTAAGACTCCACTGTTGTCGCGTTATCCGTAAGACTCCACTGTTGTCGCGTTATCCGTAAGACTCCACTGTTGTCGCGTTATCCGTAAGACTCCACTGTTGTCGCGTTATCCGTAAGACTCCACTGTTGTCGCGTTATCCGTAAGACTCCACTGTTGTCGCGTTATCCGTAAGACTCCACTGTTGTCGCGTTATCCGTAAGACTCCACTGTTGTCGCGTTATCCGTAAGACTCCACTGTTGTCGCGTTATCCGTAAGACTCCACTGTTGTCGCGTTATCCGTAAGACTCCACTGTTGTCGCGTTATCCGTAAGACTCCACTGTTGTCGCGTTATCCGTAAGACTCCACTGTTGTCGCGTTATCCGTAAGACTCCACTGTTGTCGCGTTATCCGTAAGACTCCACTGTTGTCGCGTTATCCGTAAGACTCCACTGTTGTCGCGTTATCCGTAAGACTCCACTGTTGTCGCGTTATCCGTAAGACTCCACTGTTGTCGCGTTATCCGTAAGACTCCACTGTTGTCGCGTTATCCGTAAGACTCCACTGTTGTCGCGTTATCCGTAAGACTCCACTGTTGTCGCGTTATCCGTAAGACTCCACTGTTGTCGCGTTATCCGTAAGACTCCACTGTTGTCGCGTTATCCGTAAGACTCCACTGTTGTCGCGTTATCCGTAAGACTCCACTGTTGTCGCGTTATCCGTAAGACTCCACTGTTGTCGCGTTATCCGTAAGACTCCACTGTTGTCGCGTTATCCGTAAGACTCCACTGTTGTCGCGTTATCCGTAAGACTCCACTGTTGTCGCGTTATCCGTAAGACTCCACTGTTGTCGCGTTATCCGTAAGACTCCACTGTTGTCGCGTTATCCGTAAGACTCCACTGTTGTCGCGTTATCCGTAAGACTCCACTGTTGTCGCGTTATCCGTAAGACTCCACTGTTGTCGCGTTATCCGTAAGACTCCACTGTTGTCGCGTTATCCGTAAGACTCCACTGTTGTCGCGTTATCCGTAAGACTCCACTGTTGTCGCGTTATCCGTAAGACTCCACTGTTGTCGCGTTATCCGTAAGACTCCACTGTTGTCGCGTTATCCGTAAGACTCCACTGTTGTCGCGTTATCCGTAAGACTCCACTGTTGTCGCGTTATCCGTAAGACTCCACTGTTGTCGCGTTATCCGTAAGACTCCACTGTTGTCGCGTTATCCGTAAGACTCCACTGTTGTCGCGTTATCCGTAAGACTCCACTGTTGTCGCGTTATCCGTAAGACTCCACTGTTGTCGCGTTATCCGTAAGACTCCACTGTTGTCGCGTTATCCGTAAGACTCCACTGTTGTCGCGTTATCCGTAAGACTCCACTGTTGTCGCGTTATCCGTAAGACTCCACTGTTGTCGCGTTATCCGTAAGACTCCACTGTTGTCGCGTTATCCGTAAGACTCCACTGTTGTCGCGTTATCCGTAAGACTCCACTGTTGTCGCGTTATCCGTAAGACTCCACTGTTGTCGCGTTATCCGTAAGACTCCACTGTTGTCGCGTTATCCGTAAGACTCCACTGTTGTCGCGTTATCCGTAAGACTCCACTGTTGTCGCGTTATCCGTAAGACTTTAGGGCTCGATTGGACCCGAAACAACTCGAACTCGGTAAACTGAAACTAGGACGATATATTGATATTAAACAATCCATTGATGCTGCTCCCAGAACTTCCCTCCTACTCTATAACTTCTGCAACCTTCCAATCTTATACCCTGACCTGAGCTACAGGAAACAACTTTCTTTGACTTTTTCTCTACCACTGATGCGATGTGGGTCAACCTCAGTTCCCACTTTTTCCTCCACGGATGATGTTGGGTCAAAAGACACTCGTTATGGTGTGGCGGATCCAATGGAATCTGCTTAATCAACATAAGTATCCGGGCGCTGAGGCTGTCTCTACCACGGGCGGGGGCTTCTGGCAATCTCTCTTATCCTGTTGGATCTTCAATTGAATCCATCCCATTATACCAGATCTTCAATTGCATCCATCCCATTCTACCAACAGCCGGAACCTTTGTCCCCTGTCTTTCCTTCTTCCTTTACTCCTTTCAATTACCCCTTATTAGTGCCTTCTATATCTATTTCTACATTCTCTTTGGTCCACTTTGTACATTCACCAATTCTTGCTCGGTGCGACCCGACCCCCTTCTTTCTCAATGGGCACATAACTAGGGAAATGATTGGAACAATAGAAGTATATTTCTTTATTGATGAATAGCCGATTTTATTGAGAGAAGAGATCAATTCCTAAGCCCTGCATTCCCGTGCTCTCCCCAATACTCACAAGTCGATCGCTCGTTCCGAACCTTTCCCGTTTCATCACATATCGGCACTTCAAGCGGAAAAGAAGAACAACCTGCGCCAAACTAAAGCTTCCAATCACGGGGCCCACATAGTTGTTAGCTCGGGAAAGCTGTCTTTCTCTATTGAATATGATCCTGAACTCCTTGAATAATGGGACAGTCAGAAAACTCACAGTAAGAAAACGAGGGCACCTACATTGTTGTTACTAGAGGAACCCTCATTATATTATACAATACAAATTGACTTATATACAATACAAATTGACTTATATACAATACAAATTGACTTAGTGCTACGTGGGCCTTAGCAATGTGCACCGTTACGAACTTATTGACTTACACCTATACCTGTACCCATCTTGAAGGAAGAAGCGGGTTAGTGATCAGTTTGTAGCCGACACAACAAAGGCAAGAACAATGGATATGAAGTGCATTGAAGAGCTATTAGGGACCTTCCAAAACCCTTTAAGACATCATAGAGGAACCCACATATACTAACGGATCGTAAGCCCAACAAACTACAGCATCAAAGAATAAGCTAACAAGAATAAGCTAACAAGAATAAGCTAACAAGCAACGGAACAATAAGTTGAAAGAAACCATCCTGTTAGTCCGCTCGGAAGCCAGAATCCAAGTGATAATATCGGTACCCCGATCGCCTTATAGTCATTGGCGTTAGCGCATTGTTTGTTCTCTGGTTTTCCTTTCTTTTCCGAACTTCAACAAAGGGTTCCGCTCCGTAAACATAGGCTATTGGGTGTGGAAAGGAGGGTTCCGCTCCGTAAACATAGGCTATTGGGTGTGTGGAAAGGAGGGTTCCGCTCCGTAAACATAGGCTATTGGGTGTGGAAAGGAGGGTTCCGCTCCGTAAACATAGGCTATTGGGTGTGGAAAGGAGGGTTCAGCATGAAAGAAGAGAGTCGCCATATCTTGTAACAAGCGATGCTGTTCGGTAGCAGTCCAACACCCCAACAAACAAAACAAGTGCTTTACTTTACTCTCTCCCGCAGTCCTATCCAATTCATAAGTCAAAGGCCGGCCTATCACCATAAGCCACACCGTATAAAATGGTTTCATCAATGCGTCGCGTCTTTCTTGATTAGCCCAGACACTCATCCGATCAAGGACTCCAATAACCCCGTCCACTCCTCAAGCACATTTCGTTTCAATTCCATGCAAGAGAAGTGGAGCTATAGATAGGAATGAGATGACTGATGGAACTCAATGACAAGGAATTCAATAGTTTCCATTGCACTAATATTCCGCTTTCAAAGACAAGGAGCAGAGCAATGCACGTAACAAAGAAAGAAAAGGTCGGTCTTTCTATCTAATAGGTTTTCAGACAGGTTCGTTTTCTAGTAGCCGCATTGTGTCGGGCATTCCTATCCACTTTCCTTCCCATATAGATTCTGTTGGATTCATTCAAGCAAAATCCACCTTGATGCTGGACTAAGTCAATCCAAAATCATTTATACAAGAAAATGAGACTTACTCCAGAAGATGTGGTGGGTGTCTTATTAGAGAATCCGCATTCATTCACGTAATTAATAAAGAGATGTATTCGTTCACTTCAGGAAAAGAGGCATAGTTATTTTTTGCATTTCCTTTTCTTTCACATAGATTAGACCTAGAGTAGAATTGACTAGAGCAAGTGCTTCTTAGAAAATCCCATCTACGTCTAAGAGCCGAATTTCGCGCTTTTCATCACTTGGTAGGAGTCATGATGCTCTTTCCGACATAGGCTATCTTACACGAGTTCCACTTCTGTGTCAGCCGAGAGGAAGAAGCGTGCTAACGAAGATAGGGTACACTAATAGCTAATGAAAGAAACCTTCCAGTACTTCCACACTACGGGAGAGAGAGTCTATATATAGGGCACGCACGGACAAGAAAGAACATAATCCGGTATTCCAAATATACCTCTAAGACATCCAAACTTTGGGCTATCCTTCGTCATGTCAATAAAGAGATGGCCGATCACAAGATCAAGATTCCCACTCTACACTACGAGATCACATCCTACCAAACCGATTTCCGCCCTACCTACGGAGTGCCAATCTCGCATAGAATATCGATATATGAATTCCTCGCTATCATCATGAAGTCCGGAAGCTACCTTACGAGGCGCTATCATCATGAAGTCCGGAAGCTACCTTACGAGGCGCTATCATCATGAAGTCCGGAAGCTACCTTACGAGGCGCTATCATCATGAAGTCCGGAAGCTACCTTACGAGGCGCTATCATCATGAAGTCCGGAAGCTACCTTACGAGGCGCTATCATCATGAAGTCCGGAAGCTACCTTACGAGGCGCTATCATCATGAAGTCCGGAAGCTACCTTACGAGGCGCTATCATCATGAAGTCCGGAAGCTACCTTACGAGGCGCTATCATCATGAAGTCCGGAAGCTACCTTACGAGGCGCTATCATCATGAAGTCCGGAAGCTACCTTACGAGGCGCTATCATCATGAAGTCCGGAAGCTACCTTACGAGGCGCTATCATCATGAAGTCCGGAAGCTACCTTACGAGGCGCTATCATCATGAAGTCCGGAAGCTACCTTACGAGGCGCTATCATCATGAAGTCCGGAAGCTACCTTACGAGGCGCTATCATCATGAAGTCCGGAAGCTACCTTACGAGGCGCTATCATCATGAAGTCCGGAAGCTACCTTACGAGGCGCTATCATCATGAAGTCCGGAAGCTACCTTACGAGGCGCTATCATCATGAAGTCCGGAAGCTACCTTACGAGGCGCTATCATCATGAAGTCCGGAAGCTACCTTACGAGGCGCTATCATCATGAAGTCCGGAAGCTACCTTACGAGGCGCTATCATCATGAAGTCCGGAAGCTACCTTACGAGGCGCTATCATCATGAAGTCCGGAAGCTACCTTACGAGGCGCTATCATCATGAAGTCCGGAAGCTACCTTACGAGGCGCTATCATCATGAAGTCCGGAAGCTACCTTACGAGGCGCTATCATCATGAAGTCCGGAAGCTACCTTACGAGGCGCTATCATCATGAAGTCCGGAAGCTACCTTACGAGGCGCTATCATCATGAAGTCCGGAAGCTACCTTACGAGGCGCTATCATCATGAAGTCCGGAAGCTACCTTACGAGGCGCTATCATCATGAAGTCCGGAAGCTACCTTACGAGGCGCTATCATCATGAAGTCCGGAAGCTACCTTCCAAGGTTATATGGGCTCCATTTCTGAGGTTAACGATCCATCTTCTTATATCCCAGACTTGGTCCTGTCTACCGCTATGAATACATAACTATCTGCCCTATCTGCTATGAATGACCCAAATGGAAGAAGCACCACGGTAGGTCTTCTTCATCTCATCCGCTCATCGGAGAAAAGGTTCTAATTTTATCCATTCCATGATTACGCCCGACCAATACAGACGCGGAAAGCTAACAAGGTAACATAGTCAAAAGCAAAAGATAGGTGGTAATGATAGGCGCTTTGAAAGAGAGAAATAAGACTTCAGGATGAGTGAAGAGCTCGGTAATGGAAGATGGCAGAGGTAGTCAAGTCCGGAATGGAATGGGCTTTCTGCCAAGACAATAGGGATAGTCGGGATGTTTAACCCTCTGGGAAGTCGCCATTGTCGTGAGAATACTAGAGTTAATGAATTTAAGGACAGGTTCCGGAAGCTCAGATGCAGGTTCAGAATACTTCTCGTAGGCCTACTTAAGCATTTCGATGAGAAGGCAGGCACGACTGTGAGCATTTTCTCACTTTCAATGAGTAATCACACTGGAAAAGGGGCGCATTAGATACATTCAATACTTCCTTATTTACTTTGGCCCGCTGATTCAGTTGCTTTAAGACTCGAGTCTTAGTCAAACAAGGTCGAATTTAGAGACTCAACACGTATAACAGCAGGCTCCTTATCTTCAAACTCCCGCACAACTCACTCCTAACACGGAAGACAGGCCAGTTGAGTTCGCCAATCGTTCTCGTATCTATTCTCAGGGGTGATATCTTCAATGACATGATTCACTGCAAGTCCTGGTCGAGGAAGAATCTAGGCATCGGAGTTCGAGCATAGTCTACGAGATCTTCAGCCTCAGATGGAGCTCTAAAGCAACAGAACCAATAAGTCACTTTATATGTCATTATATGTCAGCAAGCAATAAGTCACTTTATATGTCATTATATGTCAGCAAGCAATAAGTCACTTTATATGTCATTATATGTCAGCAAGCAATAAGTCACTTTATATGTCATTATATGTCAGCAAGCAATAAGTCACTTTATATGTCATTATATGTCAGCAAGCAATAAGTCACTTTATATGTCATTATATGTCAGCAAGCAATAAGTCACTTTATATGTCATTATATGTCAGCAAGCAATAAGTCACTTTATATGTCATTATATGTCAGCAAGCAATAAGTCACTTTATATGTCATTATATGTCAGCAAGCAATAAGTCACTTTATATGTCATTATATGTCAGCAAGCAATAAGTCACTTTATATGTCATTATATGTCAGCAAGCAATAAGTCACTTTATATGTCATTATATGTCAGCAAGCAATAAGTCACTTTATATGTCATTATATGTCAGCAAGCAATAAGTCACTTTATATGTCATTATATGTCAGCAAGCAATAAGTCACTTTATATGTCATTATATGTCAGCAAGCAATAAGTCACTTTATATGTCATTATATGTCAGCAAGCAATAAGTCACTTTATATGTCATTATATGTCAGCAAGCAATAAGTCACTTTATATGTCATTATATGTCAGCAAGCAATAAGTCACTTTATATGTCATTATATGTCAGCAAGCAATAAGTCACTTTATATGTCATTATATGTCAGCAAGCAATAAGTCACTTTATATGTCATTATATGTCAGCAAGCAATAAGTCACTTTATATGTCATTATATGTCAGCAAGCAATAAGTCACTTTATATGTCATTATATGTCAGCAAGCAATAAGTCACTTTATATGTCATTATATGTCAGCAAGCAATAAGTCACTTTATATGTCATTATATGTCAGCAAGCAATAAGTCACTTTATATGTCATTATATGTCAGCAAGCAATAAGTCACTTTATATGTCATTATATGTCAGCAAGCAATAAGTCACTTTATATGTCATTATATGTCAGCAAGCAATAAGTCACTTTATATGTCATTATATGTCAGCAAGCAATAAGTCACTTTATATGTCATTATATGTCAGCAAGCAATAAGTCACTTTATATGTCATTATATGTCAGCAAGCAATAAGTCACTTTATATGTCATAATATGTTAGCAAGCAATAAGTCACTTTATATGTCATTATATGTCAGCAAGCACTAAGTCACTTTATATGTTAGGTCAGAAAAAGGGATGCTATCGAGTTAAGTCGACAACAGAATCAGCTGGTCAAGAATCTAGATTAGGAGAATCTACTGTTAGGTCACTTTTCTCTATACCATGTGCTCGATAACAAGCTTAGAATCAGAAGACGCACAGGAGAACATGAAAAAGAAGGAAAGTCGAATTGATACTACTAGTCTTATTCCGTTCGAGGTCCAGTAGAAAGGTGTGGTGTTGTCGATGAGAATGAAGCAGTAGTTAATGGGTCAGCTGAACAACATGTTTAGTATGGAAGCAGGTATGGAAACAGGTAATATTCCGTACTTCTATACGCATAGCTCGTTTTCGTCAACTCTTAAGGTCTTATTTCTCTTTCATATCTCTTGTACCCTGGATAGAAGGAAGTAAATACAAAGCTTACCTTTCTTTTGAATCAGATCAAGCTGATTCTCAATGCGCCAACTCCGGCAAACACGTAGCAAGTCCCTTTAATCTAAGGGAAAGTTACAGGAGTGGTAATGGTCGATTCCTCTATCTATAATCCGTTTCGGATGCCAAGTCTGGGCCCTTAATTCATGGTGACGCGGCAGTCCGGGTACCTTCTCCAACCCTAGCTACCAATAGAGATAGTCCCCAAACAAGTGCAAAAGAAGCAGTTCTCAAGTTAGGTTATGACCGGAAGTTTAGGAAGCTTTCTCATTTGTCATATAATATGGTTAGTTGCTGTGCTGTTTCAAGGTCCGCTTCAATCGGTTATTCAAGTGTTCTTCTTTTTCCATTATTATTCATATACTTACTTTTTAGTTGTTTGGCTGCTGACCCCCGATAAGGAGACTCCGGATAGGAATAAGACAGGCTTCTTTAATCACTATATATAAGATATCAGTTACTAAGGGAAGAAAGAAGAGAATAGACCAGCCCGCCTACCTCGCGGAAAAGCCTGTATGCCTGCGGTGCGGGGCCTCCATTCTTTATAGTTCAATACAGGCTATCTATCCTCTGTAAACTGGCTACTAAACTTCCCGCGCCACAGGAACTGAACCTTAATTTTAGGATTCTTATTCTTCCACTTCCGCTTCAACACAAAAACTGGGATTTCGACAGACCCTCCCAGGCATAAGCTTCTTATCCTTCTCTTTCGACTCAACTCAAACTTTTGCCTTCTTCTCGGCTCGGGGCTGTAAACCTTCTATCCCGCCCCGCTGACTTGCCTTGAAACCGCTTAACGACTTCTTTATCGTCTCCAGACCTCTGTTCCACTCATATGAAGGCTAATGTACTAATCGCTTCAGAAAAGGCGGATTGATTTATCGCCCATAAAGGGAGGCTTACACGAAACTAAGGAACACAATAAGCGTTAGCTAGTTTAGGAGTCAATATAGCACCCTTGATTTTAGTTACTGCCCGGCGCACTAAGGGCTTTTTTCTACCCTTTCTTTGCTTGTTTGAATTGAATGGAATTAGCTCTTGTTCCCTAATTACCCTGCTTCTCTATACTCGGGCTCACTAACGCTTGAAACCTCCACTTTCTATTTTACCTCGAACAGAAAGATACTCAGCTGCAGTTCAGACAGATGCGCTTCGCTTGCTGGTTCCCTTGCTTTAGATACTCTCATTGCAGAAAAGGTCATAAAGGTTCAGGGCCAGGGCAAGAAGGCTTATTTATCTAAGTTGAAGGACGGTTAATAGAAAGGGTGCTGATATTGAGTAAGTAATAGAAAGGGTGCTGATATTGAGTAAGTAATAGAAAGGGTGCTGATATTGAGTAAGTAATAGAAAGGGTGCTGATATTGAGTAAGTAATAGAAAGGGTGCTGATATTGAGTAAGTAATAGAAAGGGTGCTGATATTGAGTAAGTAATAGAAAGGGTGCTGATATTGAGTAAGTAATAGAAAGGGTGCTGATATTGAGTAAGTAATAGAAAGGGTGCTGATATTGAGTAAGTAATAGAAAGGGTGCTGATATTGAGTAAGTAATAGAAAGGGTGCTGATATTGAGTAAGTAATAGAAAGGGTGCTGATATTGAGTAAGTAATAGAAAGGGTGCTGATATTGAGTAAGTAATAGAAAGGGTGCTGATATTGAGTAAGTAATAGAAAGGGTGCTGATATTGAGTAAGTAATAGAAAGGGTGCTGATATTGAGTAAGTAATAGAAAGGGTGCTGATATTGAGTAAGTAATAGAAAGGGTGCTGATATTGAGTAAGTAATAGAAAGGGTGCTGATATTGAGTAAGTAATAGAAAGGGTGCTGATATTGAGTAAGTAATAGAAAGGGTGCTGATATTGAGTAAGTAATAGAAAGGGTGCTGATATTGAGTAAGTAATAGAAAGGGTGCTGATATTGAGTAAGTAATAGAAAGGGTGCTGATATTGAGTAAGTAATAGAAAGGGTGCTGATATTGAGTAAGTAATAGAAAGGGTGCTGATATTGAGTAAGTAATAGAAAGGGTGCTGATATTGAGTAAGTAATAGAAAGGGTGCTGATATTGAGTAAGTAATAGAAAGGGTGCTGATATTGAGTAAGTAATAGAAAGGGTGCTGATATTGAGTAAGTAATAGAAAGGGTGCTGATATTGAGTAAGTAATAGAAAGGGTGCTGATATTGAGTAAGTAATAGAAAGGGTGCTGATATTGAGTAAGTAATAGAAAGGGTGCTGATATTGAGTAAGTAATAGAAAGGGTGCTGATATTGAGTAAGTAATAGAAAGGGTGCTGATATTGAGTAAGTAATAGAAAGGGTGCTGATATTGAGTAAGTAATAGAAAGGGTGCTGATATTGAGTAAGTAATAGAAAGGGTGCTGATATTGAGTAAGTAATAGAAAGGGTGCTGATATTGAGTAAGTAATAGAAAGGGTGCTGATATTGAGTAAGTAATAGAAAGGGTGCTGATATTGAGTAAGTAATAGAAAGGGTGCTGATATTGAGTAAGTAATAGAAAGGGTGCTGATATTGAGTAAGTAATAGAAAGGGTGCTGATATTGAGTAAGTAATAGAAAGGGTGCTGATATTGAGTAAGTAATAGAAAGGGTGCTGATATTGAGTAAGTAATAGAAAGGGTGCTGATATTGAGTAAGTAATAGAAAGGGTGCTGATATTGAGTAAGTAATAGAAAGGGTGCTGATATTGAGTAAGTAATAGAAAGGGTGCTGATATTGAGTAAGTAATAGAAAGGGTGCTGATATTGAGTAAGTAATAGAAAGGGTGCTGATATTGAGTAAGTAATAGAAAGGGTGCTGATATTGAGTAAGTAATAGAAAGGGTGCTGATATTGAGTAAGTAATAGAAAGGGTGCTGATATTGAGTAAGTAATAGAAAGGGTGCTGATATTGAGTAAGTAATAGAAAGGGTGCTGATATTGAGTAAGTAATAGAAAGGGTGCTGATATTGAGTAAGTAATAGAAAGGGTGCTGATATTGAGTAAGTAATAGAAAGGGTGCTGATATTGAGTAAGTAATAGAAAGGGTGCTGATATTGAGTAAGTAATAGAAAGGGTGCTGATATTGAGTAAGTAATAGAAAGGGTGCTGATATTGAGTAAGTAATAGAAAGGGTGCTGATATTGAGTAAGTAATAGAAAGGGTGCTGATATTGAGTAAGTAATAGAAAGGGTGCTGATATTGAGTAAGTAATAGAAAGGGTGCTGATATTGAGTAAGTAATAGAAAGGGTGCTGATATTGAGTAAGTAATAGAAAGGGTGCTGATATTGAGTAAGTAATAGAAAGGGTGCTGATATTGAGTAAGTAATAGAAAGGGTGCTGATATTGAGTAAGTAATAGAAAGGGTGCTGATATTGAGTAAGTAATAGAAAGGGTGCTGATATTGAGTAAGTAATAGAAAGGGTGCTGATATTTGCTCTTTAAGTACAGGAGTAAGGATCCGTTCCAGTTCTAAAGTAAGGCAGTTCTCAAGTCAGTTACAGTTCTAGGATCAGAAGAAACAGAATCCAGTAGTTAGAGTTTCAGTTCCAGAAAAAGCAGAAGCGTCGCATAAGAATCCAGTACTGGACGGTATGAGTCAAGTACTTGCGTTGAAGCCTGGTTCAGTGGAGAATTTCCCGCCGGAGTTTCGTCTGTATTAGTTGGCCGGGTCCACACTACTAGTTCTGTTCTTATTCGAGTTTAGTCTACGAGATATCAACTTGAGAAGTATCTTCCGCTGTTTGTTGAAAGAGAAGGATAAGAGTTAGGGTAAGAGAAGAGCTCCGTTTCCTGATCTGAAGCAACATCCATCGAATCTGCAGTGTCGCCCATGAAGGAAGAAAAGGTAAAGCGATGAAGTCGTCAGCTGCAAGTTAAGCTGTAGAATATCTGGAATGGAATATCTCTCTTATTGAGCACCAGGTAAAGAATGTTGTTACCTAACAGCTTATTTTCAATAGTTTGATCTGTCTTCTATCTATCATACATAGTATAAGTGAGATAAGAAGTAATAGAATTGGAATAAGAGGTACATTAGAGCAGATACCTCACTAGGGGACCTTAATGGGCATAATCACGTCTTGTCTTGTGTGCGCTCTTAAGCAGATCCAGAAGGGGCCCGGCCCCATACCCTCTTTGTCGAACCTTCCCTTAAGCTAACAATAGGGAAGAGATACCGAGATACGAGAATTTCCCCACTACAGCAGGGAATAAGGAGGGGAAAGAATAGAGGTACACTTTACCTAGCAAAGGCGGATACGGACTCTTTCTGAAAATACGGAGTTACTGAAAAAAGGTATTCCTACACCGAAGAAGGAACTGTATCACTCGGCTCGGGCAGTAACCTCCTTTCGAGCAGAGATAACTACCCTCAGACAACAAAGATAGGAAACCTCAATGAAAGAAAGGGGATCCCAGAAGAGAGCAAGCAAGATTAAGAGTCAGAAACAGAAGATGGTTAAGGGAAGAGCTTAAAGCATATTTCGTGTAAGGGGAAGAATTGGAGATATAAGAACAGTTCCCACATAAGGAACGGAACCGAGCTTGAAAGTATTCAAATGAGGCAAGAAGAGCGCAGGAACGAAACCAGTAAAAGATGGGAATGCAGTCTACAGCAGCAAAAGGAAAGTATCCGATGAAGTATTTGTTTTAGCTGAACCCAAAGAAATCCGTCCGTCCTTACTTGTTCTGTGAGAATAGTACGTGACTTCTTGCAACTACTATACTGACCTTACTTGTTCTGTGAGAATAGTATGTTACCTTCTTGCCCATGTTAGCGCTGTTCCATTCATTAATGAAAATAAGTAGCACATTATGTAATTGATTAACTCCACACTGAAACCATTAAGTTCGAATTCTCATGGGGGGGCGCTTGCGGTTGCTCTTCTTTTCCGCTTGAGTTTGCTCTGACTTTCCGCTGTACTGTATGCTTTTCCGCTGTAGTTAGCTTTTCTGTTGTAATGACATAATCCAGTAAAATGACACACTCTCCTTACAAACTCGAAAACGCAATAACGCTCAACTCACGTTAGCGCAACACAGCTTATTTGACTCTCAAGAAAGAGATGGAATAGAATATGAACGAAACTAATAGAATATTTTGAGCCTAACTCCTGTTTCCAAAAGAAAACTCCTGGCATCCCTTGACTTTGGAATCTGACTGAACTGCTTCCCTTGCCTACCTCCCGGATTTATTACTTTTTCGATATACCCTAGCCGTTGCTTGTCTTGTTTACTTGCTGGTTCCCTAAGCTTGTTCCCCGGAAACTATCAATAAAGAATGGAGTCTAGCATACATATAGGAGAAAGTCACCTAATCTCACTCCACTCTGAAACTAAGCACCCAATAAGCGTAAGCGCAACGGAGCAAGCAACCCTAAAGAAAGAATTGATGGACTATAGCTCTACACATCCATACATATGGAATTGAGGAAACAAACACCTAAGCCGAAAACGTTACTAGCGCACTTGCTTTTCAAGACTTACTAGCGCACCTCGAAACTCAAAAAACTCCGAAGTAGCCCTTGCTTTGCTGATTGTAATCTACCAGGTGCAAGATCACAAGCTACTGGTATAGAGAAAGCTTGTCAAAACTCACAGCTTAATCACTTATTGAAGTTACATCACTCGAAACTCTCCACTCCGTTAGTGCAGAATACAATTGCACTGAGGAACTCCTATCCCCGAAAACTGGCAATACTTACTTACTGGCAGTACTTAGCGCTTCATCCAAGTAAACAAATACTGAGTTCAATCTTGAGAGCCTAGACACAAAACTCAGGAGACTATACCTGGGCCAAGTAACTACTTCTGAATTGAACTAGGCTGAAACAAGCAGAGGGTGACAAGCAACTACTATACTTACCGCTACTCAGGGAATAGATAGAATATTGATGACTCAACCCTATACTCTGCAGGGGAAACTCAAACAAATTAAGGAGCAACTAGAAGGATCAGAGTCAGACTTAGAAGCTTGAGAAGGAGAAGAGCCAAGCAGAGTTGCCAGATCGAGATAGAGAGAACAAGCATTAACCGAGCTGTAAAGATGGTTGAGTTGGGCCAGTGTCAAAGTCAATAGAATTCGACTCTGTTTCTGAAGATTGGGATTCTGCCCTTGCTTCCCGAGTGCGCTATCGGTTTGTCGGTGCAAGAACAAGTCGTCGAGTTCCAGAAGAGAAGCGCTTTAGGTCATAATGAAAAGTACGAGAGTATAGGGCTCTTTAGAGTTCCGCCTCAAGCAGGAGTTCAAACAAACTATGGGATGAGCAACTACTTCTAATGTTCTGAATGAAGAGCAAGGATAGAAAGTCAAGAAACAAGTAATCCTGGGTAAAACGCCGGAACTGCACCTTAGAGTATAGTAGTCGACCTCCTGTTGGTAACTACACAAATTGTCCAACAACTACTACAAAGTCAAAGAGGTAAGCGGGAAATCAATCAGTGGATTACACTGGTCGGGTGCTCAAACTAAAGAAGTTGGGTCGGGTTGACAGCGAGGCTAGGCGCAAGAACCGGAATTCCATCTTATCTTCTTGAACTGCTTGTTAAGTCTACTTAAGAATTCACAGTGCTTGTTTCATCCCATACAGAAGAAGAAGATCGAAACTCTGTCGGTGTTGGCAACTCGATCGAATGAAGCAGCGGTGTCAAGGCGGTCAGTAACAAGATATGGGGAAGGAACTGAGAGTCCAGAGGGGTTTTCTTTTTGTCATCGGCTCACGTGAGAAAGCCTTTTGTTAATGAGTTTCCCGGCGCTAGGATAGAAATAAAGTCAAGATGTGTTGTCTACAGGATAGAAAGAAAGTAAAGATGTGTTGTCTACGTTGGCAACGAGAGAATCAACAGTGACAAGATCATCTGCAGTGTGTGTCAACAAGAGAATCGGCTGCAAGCGGGTCTGCGAGAGAAGAAGCCTCAGCCGAAGATAATCTCCTTAAGTTGAAGAATGACATACCCACAAGAATTAATACCCAAAAGGAGTACCACTACCGTTAGCACCTTTTTGAGTACTCCCAGGAGTCGAATAAAGAAAAGAAGCTTTATTAAGACAAGGGCGAGGAAAGTAAACGAGAGAAGAAGTAGTTGAATCAGTATAAGGAGCAGGTGAGAGGAAGCCTAAATACAGATTGGATTGTCCGCCCCATAAGAAAAAAGTAAGCCTTATAGCACTCCGGAACTAAAGAGATCAATCTGGTCTTACAAGAGAAGCAAGAGAAGAGTTGACTTACCGGTAGTGAACTAAAGAAGAGAGTGATCGAGTTGACTTAACACTGGCAGAATATAGCTTGTCTCCGTGAAAAACAGGTGCTCCTTCTCCTATACCAACTAAGTACTGACTAAGTAGAAGAAAATAGCTATCAAAATAGATGTTATTATATAGGAAAACCGATTCAACTAAGAAAGATCAAAGATTCAACTCGGGGAAGGGATATCCTCAGTGACTTGAGAAGATAGGTGGGTTCAGAGTAAAGTAAGGGCTTTGAAGCTAGGCTCGGGAAACTAGGTCTTAAATCCAGGTCTTCCATCCAGTAGTGGCTCGGCGGGCAGTAAAGTCCACCAATTCCCGGCAAAAAAGGCTGTCAAGTCAAAGCTCCTGCCGCTCCCGCTCTTCATCAAGCTCACCAATTCCCGTGTTTTTTTGTTGTGATGTCAATTTCGCTAATAGACCGATCCGTCGATCCTCGATTTGTGCGGAACTCCCTGCCGCGTAACATTAGTAGTTACTTGGCCCCGTGTTTTTTGGTAGCTCAGCCATTTTAGCTAATAGCGAGGTCAAAAAGTCATCAACTGTTTCCGTTTTCCCGTCTTTTTTGATAGCTTCGTCTACTTCGCCAGTACTACAGGTCTTCAACTCTCCCTATCGGTATTAAACAATAACTGGAACAGGAGAAGGATCGGCTACTATGCTTCTTGCTAATTCTTATGTTTCTTACCTTAGAGAAGTATCTTTCCCTACAGAGTGACAGAGCAAGAGGGTCAAGCAGACTTCCTATGGCTCTTTGAACTATACCTCTCACACTTCCACTAGCAATCCTTCAAGGTAGCTAATCGGCTACTATGCTTCTTGCTAATTCTTATGTTTCTTACCTTAGAGAAGTATCTTTCCCTACCAGAGTGACAGAGCAAGAGGGTCAAGCAGACTTCCTATGGCTCTTTGAACTATACCTCTCACACTTCCACTAGCAATCCTTCAAGGTAGGCTAACTGAACCTAGAGCACAAGAACTAGAGCACAAGAACTACTTACTCGTTTCATTCCTATACAGACTACTTGCCTTCCGAGTTGCATTCTGAGTCTACTTAGTTCAAAGGCTGATACTTACTGGTTTCATTCTGAGTTAGTACCTCCAATAGCAGGGAATCAGTGGGCAAGGGCAGAATTGGTCATATGAGTGGAACTCTCAGACTACTTAGTTGCATTATGAGTCTACTTAGTGCTTTCCTAGCTCCACAACACTAGCGGCCCTGCCGCGCAACATGAGTAGTTGCTTGGCGGGGAGTGAACTCTACTACTACTGGCTCGGCTCCAGGTGGTATTGGTTAAGGCTTCTACTTAGTAGTTTCTTTCTTCCTTTGGTACACCTACTTCTATCTGCCCCCACGCTTCAAGGCTTCTACTGACTAGTTCCATTCTGTAACTCCCACTTTACTACTTCCACTAAACCTTGCTTCAAAGGCTGATACTTACTGGTTTCATTCTGAGTTAGTACCTCCAATAGCAGGGAATCAGTGGGCAAGGGCAGAATTGGTCATATGAGTGGAACTCTCAGACTACTTAGTTGCATTATGAGTCTACTTAGTGTCATTCTTGCCTTTGAACTTAGGGCTTACTCCTTACTTCGGTCAATCGGTGGTACTAGTTCATTCTTTAACTTCTGAGTTTCATTCTGATCTCTAACTTCCTAGCTCCACAACACTAGCGGCCCTGCCGCGCAACATGGCAAGGGCAATTGGTCATATGAGTGAACTCTCAGACTACTTAGTTGCATTATGAGTCTACTTAGTGTCATTCTTTGCCCTCACTAGCCTCATTCTAGACCCCTTAGCTCCATTCTTCAGTAGCTACCTAACAGTGGGATTAATACCACTTGTTTCAGGCTTGGTACCACTAGCTTCAGTCTAGTTGTTAGTATTTGTAGTCTTTCTTAGTAATACCTTGTTTCAGGCTTAGTGGGGCACTGTTTGAGTGTTGTTGTTGCTAGGTCAATTCTTGTTGTTAGCGCTTTGGTTCTTTCAGTTAGTGGTTTCAGGCTTAGTGGACCGGGTTGAAGCCTGCTCGGTGTTAGTTTGAGTCTGATCGGATCTTTAATCGGTCTGGTTGTTAGTGGTTCCATTCCTTGACTTACTAGCTCCATTCTGCCCAGCACTGGTTGTAGTCTGTAACTACCTCGGTTCAGTCCTGTTAGAAGTGGTTAGAGACCTTAGCTACCAATACCAGTAGTGCAAATACCTAGCATAGTAGAGGGCAGTATCAGTCTTGTAGTGACTTGTTTCGGTCTTAGTCCCGGCAGTGGAATTCTGATCTTATTCCAGGGGGCCTTAGCCTTTGACTCCCCTCCCCTTGGTTCAGCCTTGATATTACTAGCGCTGGTTCTAGTTGTTAGTGGTTGAAGTCTTTACAATCGAGAGCACCTGGTATAGATACCAATAGGAGTAATCTAGATGCGGGGAATAGATACCTCTTAGTTGAATTCTTGCTGGCGAACACATCACTCGGCAATAACTCAACAGGACATATACTTTCCGTTGTTTCTTATTGTAGTTGTCTTCGGGTTCTGTAACTCCCGGGGTTCATCCTGATCTTACCTGCTTTAAGGCTTCGGGAAGGTAGCTCCATTCTGACTGTGCTATACCCGGGCTAAGGCTTTCGCTACAGGTTTGAATGAGAACTTTCCTACTTGCCCACTTGTCTAGTAGTTCCTTGGCTGATAGCCGTAGTTGCTTGGCTCAGTGACTTATAGGAGTTGTGTTAAGTAAGGCCTAACTGAATAAGCAGGATCGGATGCTTTACTAAAGGAAGCTACACCCGGATCAGGGTCAACAAGGGGAGTTCGAGAATCAGAAGGAGCAGGGGAAGAAACTGAATCAGGCCAGGAGTAGGAAGTAGAGCAGGAGTGGTGAGTGGAAAGGGAAGGCGAACACAGCACTTAGTCGTTGCTTGGCTCGGCTGCCTTCGGAGTAGTGGCTTGTCTACTTGGCCCCGCTTCCTCTTCGGATGCTTGTGTTGCGTGTATTGCGGTTCAATTGTCAACTGCTAGTTCGAAAGTGAGTCAACTACAATTGGTTCTTCAAGTAGGGGGGCAGGATCCAGAAATGATGCTTTCGAGCATAAAGGAAAGTAAAGTGACAGTTTGAAGTAAGTAGCGCTTGTAAGGGAAGCAGCAATATACCACAAAAGCCTACGAACATTGGCCCTTCAGTTCGATAATATGCAGTTCAAAAAGAAGGTAGCTGAATGCCCTGTTCCTGTTCCAGTTAAGTCGACGCTATGAAAATCAGCTGTCCTTAAGTATATGTCTGTTCTTGTAGAAGAATCTAGATACCGATTATACTGAATTAGTAACGGTATTTGTAGCCAGAGCAGAGGTATAGGAGCCGAACCGAATTTAGTTAGTTAATAGGAGAGGAGCCAGCAGCAAGTTGAATGATTTGTGGCCAGAAGAGAAGAGAGCCGAATTCAGCAAGTCAGAATGGAACTAATAGAGAATATATGGAATACTCTATTGCCTTCACTGGTTGCATTCTATTCCTCCGGTGGGCTGGGCAGGTTTACAGACTTGCTCGTTCGGGTAGTGTTGTTGACTTCAGATCAAATCCACTGGTGCAGCGTATGGGTTCAGTTGAGCCTAGTTTAGGGGGGTCGGTAAGGGGACTTACACTGTGAAAAACATGACAACAATAATTCTCTCTAATATAGGATTACAGATGAACCAAGGGATATGCTACTGGGGATTCAACTCATAAACTACGGGCTCGCCCCCTCCTATTGAATTCTTAGCCTCCGCCTCTGGTTACTGCACTGATCGGGTTTACTGACTTTAAGAAGAGAGCTGACCAGTATTGAGAAGAGAGTTGACCAGTATTGCACTCAAGAAGAGATGAGGTCGGCCGGTAGTGAACTAAAGAATAGAGTTGACAGTTCCAGCTGAGTAGTTTAAGTTTCATTCAGTTACGAGGCGAGGGTTCAAGTCAAATGATCAAATCTTCAAAAAAGTAGAAAAGTGGTTTGTTTGTCTATCCGTTGCTTGGCGGGCAGGCTGGCGTAGTTACTTGGCGAATCTTATAGCTAGATCTTCCCATGCATGTTATTGAGATTTCTCCCCTCCATTTCAGAATCTTTCATTCGAACAGGACCCTTCCCCCTTCTCGCTGTGTATCCAGAGCAAGAGGATGATGAGGATCAATAAAGGTTCTTTGATCGAGCTGAGCTCTCGCTTCGGCTTCTTTTGTTGCCGAAGACCTGTCCGGCGTAGTTCATATAAAGATTTTTGGATGAAGTTTCGTTCAAGTATAGTATATTAAGAAGTAATGTGACTATTGTTACTATATTTGCTTTTTGAAGTGCAGGTTAGGCTTCTTGACTCACTCTAAGACAACACAAGCACCGAACCCGAAAGAAGAACTCGCTATAGGCCGCAGCACACCCGCCCCGCTAAAGCAAGCACCAGTCTATCGCCCTACAATACCCATACTTGCAATAAGTGCAGTATATCGCAGCTACCCTACCATACTTGCAAGCAGTCTCGTTTTGTATCTCGTAAGGTATCAATCAATTTCATCGTTTTTAAGCAAAAGGGAAGCAAAGCAGTTGCTTGTTCCGTTGGTTGTTCGAGGTAGAAACAAATTCATTAATGTACTGCTCCTTATGTAAGCCCTATGGAATGTAAGCTCTCTATTCAAACAAGCACAACAACGGCGCTAAGAGAGTCGAGTACTCTAGTCTAGGGCTCGGCCTGCCCATATGATATGGTTAGGGAAAGTGAACAGTGAGTTTCGGAGTGGCGATATTCTAGTTTGTTATTAAAGAAGTGATATGTAAGCTGTGTTTTTCATTCATTCTATTAGTTGTGCACGAGTTAGTTGCAAGAAAGATCAATTCCTATCACGAGTTAGTTGCAAGAGGTGGATTAGAGCCCTGCTCCTGTTCGAGTTGAATCCCTGTTTCCCTGGTAATCCAGTGAGAGTTATAGTCTTCATCCCGGGTGGAATCTGTGTTTATTGGCTACTCCCTTCCCTTCATTTCTATTGGTATTGGCTATTCCCTTCCGAGAACATTGTTCCAGCTGATTTAGTAAACAAACCGAACTCAATACAAAAGCACTCAAGTTAGCACCACTCACTACAGCGCAACAGTACAAAGGTCGTTCTATACAACTAGCGCCTAGTTTCAAATCATTTAGCTATCCACAACATATGGAAGAACTAAACAACAAAGCATTGCTCCACCTAATTCCTGACTGCTCTCATACTTCAGGGCTTTGAAGCGGTAAGTCTGTCATCTCAAAAAGAATCAATTACCGAGGACCTCGTTTCAAAGAGATACGCCGTCTGGGGGCGGGGGCTTTACAAGACCTAGATCCGGAAGTGATCTTCCAACCAATTGCTGTTCTGGGAAAAGATCGCAATCAATATAGTATTCGTCTAGAAGAACAACAGAACTCATTATGGTCTGACATTGCGACAATGACTCTATCTAATATGTGGGTGGTGCATCTCGCAGGAAAAGGCAAAGGGTCAACAGGTCCGGGTTTTACTACATTTCGTTTAGATGCGTTTGGATAACATCCTTTTCTGATTGGGTATAACTTCGACTATTCCTGGAGCCAGGCAAAACATAGACATATTTTCGTTAATGATCGTATAGTGGATATACTCTGTTATCGTTGTCAACCCAGAGATGATATTCTTACAACGAAGGATCAACTTCGATGCCGTACTTTTCTGATACCTCTAGTTGGAATTCGAATTCAAAGTAGTAGACTAAGAGACTCAGAGTCGTAGACTAAGAGACTCAACAAAGAGAATTGAAAACATAACATAGGAGTGAACCCGGAACCAGAAAAGAGAGAATCTACTGTGCGAGGAAAGGAACCAAGAGAATCAACTGTTTCAGAAAGTAAACTCGAATTGCCTGGCCTGATTCCGATTGCCTAACACCGAGATAATATCCTTCTGAAGCTCTTGTTAGCGGTGCGACTTACTATTTCGTATCAAGAATCAGAGAATCCCTATGTTGAAAGAGCTGGATCTAAAGAAAAGAATGAAGCAGGAGGCGAACTATGCTATGATTCTGCTTCAACAAGACGAAGTGCGCTAACTGGTTACTTTCCGGGCGAAGGAGTGTACTCTTACTGAAACCTATACTAGAGTCACTATCTAGATTCAATTAGTCAACTCCCCAGAGTCACTATCTAGATGATATTAGTAAACAATGAGTAAGCAGTCTATTCTTCTTCTTTATAGGGTCTCTTCTTCTTCTTTCTCTTGTTTTGTAAGCAGTCTATTCTTCTTGTTTTGTAAGCAGTCTATTCTTCTTCTTTAAAGTCAGCAGTAAGTATAGGAAGCATTAATAAGTGTTTTGTTACTCATTTACATAATAGGTGCCTCTTTTATTCAACTAGCAACAGAGCAAGAACGAGCAAGGGAGCAAGCAACGAATAATAGATCTGGAGGGCTTCTATCCCCGGCGCTACCCGGACTTCGATAGTGGCAGCTTATTACCCAAAGCGCTTAGGCGACCGAGCGAGCAAACTCAAGCATCTTTGAAACCCGCTTAGCCCTTTTGTTCAGATGCGTGACAAAGCAGAGGTCTTTTTCGGTTTTGAGTCACCAAGCCGTTGCAACTTATTGGAGTGAGGAGTCAGCTGTGTTTTTAGGTAGAGCAGAACCAGAAGTCAGGTTAATCAATTACACCGCTAGGAGGAGAGAGCAGAAAGTACACCGCGCTGAAGAAGAGTTCAAGAGTAACGGAACAAACAATCGGTGTCCAGCGCTCATATGATGCGAGTGCTATTCTTTGATGCGAAGTTAGATTCAATGATTTTTGATATTAGTTGTGCGAACGCTTATCTTATTGGTTGGAGTTCTCGGGGCTAGTGCAGTGTCTGCTTAAGAGGGGATTCCCTTTGGTCCTATGGGAAAAGAGAAAGATGCTCCCGGCAGAGAATAGGTTTGAAACTGAAAACCGTAAGGGCGCGCTAACACTTTACTAAACCCTGCGAGCTACTGGAGCAAGCTAAGCACCGAACCCATACCGTTCGTTATCTTACTCAAATACTATAAGAACACCCGCACGACGCCATTCATGTACGTACCTTTTACCTTTCTCTAAGTCAAAAGTGCAGGGAAAAGAGCGAACGGGATCCGATCCGGGACTGGAACTAACAATATCACAACGCCTGGACTATCGACATCCTTATTAGTGTTGAACTTAGATCCTTCGTTGATCGCCTCCGCCCCTGCTGTCGTCTCCGCTTTAGAAGCGTTTCCATCTTTCTCTGCTCGCACCTGCTGATCAAATCGGATCGACTGATACAGTATATGCTATCGGTGGAGACTACCTCTGGGTTTTCAACGTCCTAGGCCTATAAAGGTGCTATCTAGGCTTCTATGGGGCTTCCAAAACCTCCGGCTGCTCGGCTCCCAAAATGCAGAGATACACTTTCGAGGAGGTCATCTTTCCAAGATCTATAGAGTTCCAAATAGACTTTCCATTCCGCCATTGGAAATGAGATTGGAACCGGGGATATTCATATGGGCATATTCCTTTCCTATCTTATCTATCCTAGAGAGCGTCCTATCTTGTTTCTTCAATTATTGTGTAAGAGAATAGAATAGTCCGAAACCAACTACTTAATGCTTCCTTTCCTGCCTTTCTAGTAGCTAGCAACTCCTTGAAGGCACTCCCAGGCAGTTTCCGTCATTCGCCCCCCGGGACGGGCTTTGAATCATGCTTCGAAACTCAAACAATAATATGGGGAAATCTCAGATTGACGTCAAATAGGATACAAGTGTAGGATCACACCTGAGACACATAAAGGTAATCACATGAAAACTTATTGACCTAAACTGCTTCCCTTGCCCACCTATTGAAAGAAGTATGAGTTGCCCAAGTGATGTGTTCGCCTGTCCGATGTTTAGGGCGGTAGGGCTGCTCTTCTCCTCTGATAGCCAGAATTCCATTGAAAGGCAGAGAAACGATCCTTCTTGTGCATTTGAGCCATGAATCTTGACCTGGACTGGACTGAGCCTCAATCAACTCCCCTTCCCTTCCCGTTAACGACTCCCTTATCGCTTGCAGATGCCACAGATTCAAGTCGAACAGGACATTCGACTGCTGACTTGAGAACGGATGCTTCTCTTGCTTCCCCGACCGCTACTATCAAATAAGAATGAGATTGCCTAGAACAGTGACACCCCCGGCTGTAGTAGTAGTTGTAGTAAAACCTCTCTATCTGAGACAGTAGCCTGGACTCTCCTTCTTACTGGTTGTACCCTGACTGACGCGCAACAGGAGTTAATTACACTGCTCTGAAACTGGAATGACACAGCTCTTAAACAAAGGTCAATAACTTAACGAAAGCACTTTCCTCCAACTTCTGATTCTCTCTCTGGCTCCCGAGCACATAGCAAGTGGGCAAGCAGCCAGAGTTATATGAGCCGGAGGTGTATACGAGTAAAATCCTATCATTTCGCAAACGGATTTGCCTTTCGCGGCTAAGTGAGCTTTGAAGGAGTAAGCAGAACAAGCGCTTATGGAACAAAGTAGGAAGTACACACCGAAGAAGGACAGAAACAGAGACCAGGATCCGGGTTCGGGTGTTGGTGCCGAGAAGCATAAGCGCTATGCGGTCTTTGTCTTTGTATTGTAGTAGTTACTTGGCGGGTAACACACGCTATTCCCTAAGTTTCTTATAAGAAAGAAGGTCGTGTTGCATTTAGTCGTTAAGTTCATAAACCTAGGCCGAATGTATGGGCAACTGATCGAAGAGGTACGGGCACCTGGGCGAGCGAGGAGGTAGAGGTCAGAGCCACAATAACAATAAAGCAACTCCGGGTCACTCAGGTAACAATAAATGTCTTATTAAAGGAAAACTCATTCTTCAAAGAACATAGCTAATTCTGTAAGCGACCGTGCTACCACGGAAGAAACTAACACAGCTAGAGCGGGCATGCACTTCGTTCTTAAAGTGGAACAACTCATTCTCATTTCATTAGTGAAGTAGCACACCACTCATTCTCATTTCATTAGTGAAGTAGCACACCACTCATTCTCATCAGATCAACCACATCAGCATATGGAACGAAACGACCAAACTATATTGCATTGCTTGTATCAAGGCACGAAGCTACCCCACTGTATTGCTTGTATCAAGGATTGCTTCAAGGCGAAGGGAGGTCAACTCTTGTATTTGTTTATAACAAACAGAATCGGAGCAGACCCACTATATGACTCTGGGCGTACTAATTCTCTTACTTTACTCTGGCTTTTGAACCAATGAACTGACTTTGGAATCTATTTATTCTCTTACTGAGCTTCGGAACCAATTATTATATATCAATTCATTATATTACAATTATTCTAGAACTTTTGCTTTGGAAACAATTCTGCTATGACTTGTAATACCAATGATTCTCTTACTTACTTAATTGTCAGTGCCTGTGTTTGCCCACCTTGCATAGATATAGAGTCTATTCTTGTAAGCAGTGGTTCCATTGTGCATCTACCTAGGACGAGGGCACGTGCAACTGGGCTAGAGGTCGGGATGCCAAGATTCCTGGTACAATTCGGTAAGAAGGGGGAAGGTCACTTAGTCCTCAATAAAGCAAGGGTAGTTAACTCATTCTGTAAGTAAGTTAGAACCATTAGAATTCTGCAAATGCCCCCAGAAGGAAGCGCATTCTTCGAGTTATATCAATAATTAGCATATGTGTGGTGTGGGCGGCGCACCTCAGTCTTTTCGTCGCACCATGAATTCAGTGAGCGATCATGAAACTATTCTTCAAGTGTGGGTGGAACCCCATAGTCTTCGGGTTCTTGGGCGAAACAACATGCATTGGGCTCCGTCTTCGGTCGGTGGTGCACCTACTCATTCTGTGCTATGGTCCAGCAACTCCGTCTTCGGGCGGAAACAACGAGGGTCTTGGTCGAAACAACGGTCGGTCGTGCACACAATCATTCTTCGGGTACCTACGCTCATGCATCAAAGGTTCATTGGGCATCCTTCGCTTCGGGGGCACTTTGAACAAGACATCAAACAAATTCTTTTTTGAGTTTTGGGGTCACTCTGGCTTCGGGAGTACCCCTATAGGGCTTGGTCTGCTCGGGCATACAATAAGGCTTTTACAGCTAGGTTCCATTCTCTCTTTTGAATAGCTTTCCGGTTCTAACTTAACCAAAACCTATCTCTTTGCTCGGGTAAAGCATGACTGAACACCGGAACCAACAGCGATAAAGGGAAATGAGAAAGTGCTCCCGGCTTTGGACTGGTTTTTCGCCCTAGTTTCTCTAATCAAACTATAAGAAATCACATCTACATCTAATATGATAAAACACAGGAGAATATAAGAACACGGAATACTTAATTGAATAAGAAAAGAGAGAAGAGAACTGGTGCTTATAATACCGGAACTAAAAACTGGGAATTCCAATACGGATTTTCATAATAGGGCTACTGATCCGTATCTTAGCTATAAACCTACCTCTCCCGTGCTGAAAGTCTCGCTCGGCCTCTCAGGTAGTTGGTCCGATACTCCTTTATCCCACTCAATGACGGACTTCCGCTATTATTTGACCTATCACTTCGATTCTTATCACTTTACAAATCATTCTGGATTTGCTCTATGGGACTTAACGGTCTTTTAGTGGAGACCAGTATCCTAGCAACTGATAACAAAGCTCGAACACTGCCTAAGGAATCGAAATAGAACACCAGGAATAGAACACTGCCTAACGACTGATGCTTTTTAAACGCAGAGTTTCACTGGTGCACAAACACCACTGCAAGAATCAAAACCCACAATTCGTTTTGTGCTCTCGGCCGTTACTGCTTATGTCGAATCGGAATGCAATTGATAGAAGTCTGAATATGGGTACGGTACAGCGCATCCAGAGCTACTAACTATAGGAATCGAGCTACTCTATCAAAAGAGAACTCGCAATAACAAGGCTCACGCTACTGTATCTCATTCTTTTACTTACTTATTCCATTAAGTATCCCTGTCTCCCGGGCCTAGGCTTCGACTCCTCTCTTCTTTCAAGTAGTAAATACGGAATTGACTAAAGCCTTCGATAATGGAACAACTAGGCATAAGGCCTTAACAGCAGCTATTCAGAATGGAGTTGGAAACGAGGAATTAACCAGTGCATGACAGCACTTACCCACTCCACTAGGAAATACGACAATGCCAACTAGAAAACCACTAATAAGTAAAAGAATTTAACAGGTGCCCACAAGACAACAACTTGTAAAACAGACTAAGGAATGAGTCAGTGCACTAAGAGACTGAAACACATAACTCGAACTACCGGTCCGGGCCAAGCCTGCCCTACCTTGCTTTTCACTCTTTATCTACTGATCCGTATCCTTACTTGTTTGCTCTAAAACGAACATTAGCTTATTTGGATTCTTGAGTTAGCTTGTTAGGCTTCCCTATTTGCGTGGTATTTGAAACAGCCCTTAAATTCCTTTCCGTTAGCCTGTCCCCTTTGTGGCACCTCTCATTCTGAATTCCCACCTTTATTCTTATACTCATTGTTGAAGTCTCCTTCTCCTGCCTTTTACTGTTAACTAATTGTTTGAAAGTCCGCTTTTCTTCTTTTTTGTCTTACCATAACTGGCCTTTCCTTCTTTGATGAGTTAGCTTGTTAGGCTTCCCTATTTGCGTGGTATTTGAAACAGCCCTTAAATTCCTTTCCGTTAGCCTGTCCCCTTGTGGCACCTCTCATTCTGAATTCCCACCTTTATTCTTATACTCATTGTTTGAAGTCTCCTTCTCCTGCCTTTTACTGTTCAACTAATTGTTTGAAGTCCGCTTTTTCTTCTTTTTTGTCTTACCTAACTGGCTTTCCTTCTTTGATAATTAGCTATAAGCCTACGATCTAGTACTAATAGAGTTGTGCCCAGTGTACGAGCTAGCGTATCTAATAAGAGACTCTATCTAATAATAGACTAATAGGAGTAAGCATAAGAACGAACCCAGCAGGTCAGTATAGCTTCTCTGGTGAGTATACAGGCTAACAGGCGTAAGTAAAAGAATCGATTCGTAAGGGCCGGTCCTCCGCTCAACTCTATGGAACAGTAGGGGCGTAGCTCAACTCTAAAGTCAAGGATACCTTACAGAAGTCCACAAGAGTCAAAGAATTCATCTCATGCCCCTAGAAAGATAGCTAGAAAAAGGGAATTAATCTAGTATACTGAAAAGAATGGAACTGGGGAGTCAACTACCAATAAAAAGAGTCGAACTCCCGCTGAAAAAGCCTGTGACTACAACCTATCAGAACGAAACAAGCCCTAACAACACTTCCTTTAGTGTAAGCAATACCTTAACGCATAACTGGGAATGCGCCTACTGACAAGCAGACTCCAAATCAGAACTAGGAGACTGGCACTGCTCCCTTAAGGCTAACCTCCTCTTTACTTTCCAACAAAAACTCCTTCCTAGCTATGGGTCTTCCCTTCCTGACTTTCTTTCTTGAGCTGAGGAGAACAAGGGTCGATGTAATTGAGCTCTCCTTGAACTAGAAGTTCCCTTACTTTCATTATTGCTTATAGGGCTGGCTCTCTAGTATTCTACTGCTTTCCTTGATTCTGTATTATGTCTTTGACTCCTATCAGTAGCGGCTTCATCCTTTGTAGCAGCGGTTCTATTCTTTTTTGTATAGCTATGTCTTGCTAGGTAGTGTTTGATTCCCAGTCCATGGGTTTAGTCTAATATCTAGTTGTTGGGGAATGCGAGTAAGGAAGGGAAGAGTCAAACGAACAAGCAGGGATTCCAGAAAGGATTTTTCTTATGATATTTTTGAGAGTAGAAGCCTAACCTCTTGTTTGGAGTGGCAGGGTGAGCTAAAGGAGTCGGGGACTTGTGGGCGAGTCAATAAGGCTTGTCTCTTTTGTAGGGATATAAGGCGTGTACAGCGGAGTTCAATTCTATACTGTCCCTCTCAGATCCCATTCAGGTTTTCCCAATGAATAGATTAGTGAGAAATTCACAAGAAAAGTACTTATTTGGTGCTGATAGCTAATCCCATTATATCATACCACTAACATTGCTGAGAATTCATATTATGCCTATGAGACAGGGGTCAAAGACTTATAGACGGGAAAGGGAGAGTGAAAGATATATGAGTTACAGACCAAGCCAAGAGTCGGATAGTCAGAATGATATATAAGGTAGTTCGAATAGGAGTTAGGGGCGATAGGCGGACTTCTTTTTAGGTCTGCCTTTCTTGCCCCGCGGTAGAGAGTCGGCTACTTACTTCTCGAATTCTTATACTTATATGAGTGGAATTCTACTCCTCCGAATATGCCTGTAGTAAGGGAACCTTGCGCAGATAGGAAAGAGTAGTTGACCAATCAGTGAGAAGAATCAAAGTGGAAACAGAAGTATGATTCCTCCGCTAATAAGAGAAAAACTAAGAATTCAGATTGGAACTACTGCTCCTACGGCTGATGAACCTTATTCTGATCCAGATCTCGAAACCAAAACCGCTTATTCTCTTTCCACAGCTGATGCATATATGTAGCTGACTTTTGCACTTATGCTGATTCAAAACAAGCAAAGAATAGACCTCTTATCTTGCATCTTGCACATGGGGCATAGAATGAAGTCAAACAAAAACCCTCCCCACCCCCTTTTGAGATTGAATATGACACTACTAAACTACTTCACTAGCTTAACTTAGAATTCCGTGCTTCACTCCAGAACTCCAGACTCTATACTTGTTGATCCATGGGCAACTGACCCTGTCCCCTTTCCGTTAGCGCCTTGTCAAACAGTTATTGAAGCTCTATTGAGCGCAGAGGAAAACAATGAAGTTAATTGAACTGATGGTGATCTACCAGTTTATTGAAGCTCTATAGAGCGCAGAGGAAAACAATGAAGTTAATTGAACTGATGGTGATCTACCAGTTGTTGAGTCAAGTCACACAGGAAAAGATTGAAGCACAGAAGCGGAAGCTGAATGGAATCTTTCTTGCGCTGAAGAATCACAAAGAGACTCAACCGAACTTGCATACCTGCTTGCTGCTCACAATTCGAACAGGTAATTGGGTTCTGGAACTCGTAAGTACAGAATACGAGTGGAGGGAATCAGCAGGAGAAGATACTGTATCTGGAGTAGGAAATAGGGATTAGTAAGCTAATGTAGTAAGAGTTGCATCTTTGAAAGAATAATAGACTTAGGTGCGAGAATCACTTGTCTCTTGCTTTTGTATATGTTGCTTGTTTGTTGTCTAGGTTCACGTAGTTCCCCTTCTCTTTATAGCTCTGTCCCGCAAACTTCTAGATTCCGGTATTGAATCTCCAAATAATGCGCCTGAGAGCTCAGCTCGATCGGATATGAGGCATTAGGGTGCTTTAAGAGTGGGTCCATCCTTCCTTCCTCAATAAGCTTGAGCTGAACGACTGAATAAAGAATATAGTATCACTGTTTGACTATTCAATGAGAATATACTGTCTAATTATTGTACTATTTCATTATAAGACTGTCTTGCATATGCTTCACGTACGTGGGTGGATTCTTTCTACCCGTGGCGCTACCCTTGCTTCGATAGTGGACGGTGAGAGTGGGCAGTGCTTACCCGTGGGCTAAGTTAGCATGGATTGCCAAAGATTCGTTCTAGTAGATATAAGATGGAAATCTCAAGTTTGAGACTCAATAGGCTGATATCGCTTCTTTTCTTTCAAATCCAGTCTCTAAACAAAAGATTGGGTGGTTGGGGCTGGCTTCCTTTGATTCAGAAGATAAGAAGAGAGAATGCTTTCCCTAATATAGGAATGGAGCTCAGTAGCTAGAGACTAAAACCAGTGAGTGCAAGAATGAAATGAGTTCTCCGTAGCAACAGAATTCCACTAATTAGTATCAGACTGTAGCTCCGTAGCCCGAGCCTTATTGATCTAGGTACATCCCAAGACTTATTGTATCCATATTCCATTATTAATAGTAGTTGTCGAGTGCGGGGCGGGTGTCCAGCAAACATAATAATGAAAAGTAGAGTCAAGTAAATAGAATAGGAGATATGGTATGATCCATCCAGTGCATCTAGTCTAGTATATTAAGAAAGAGTAGTCCCTAGAAGAAAAAGTCTAAGAATACAGAAAACAACTAAGAAGTAAGGAGTCAACTCATAAGTGAAGTAAGAGTATCGAAGTAAGGAGTCAACTCATAAGTGAAGTAAGAGTATCTGTATAGTCCGGCTTGTCTCTGTTGGCAACCAATCAGACTCAAACAATAGCATAGGAAACAAGAGCGCAGGAGTGAGAGGCAGGATAAGGAGAATAAAAGACAGAAAAGTAAGATCTAGGTGTCGTAGTTGAAGAGCAAAAGGCAGCTTTTAGTTTTGTGGTTGAAGAGCGGCCGGGGCAAGTAAGGAAGAGTAGGCTAATAGGAACGAGTTTCATTCCCATTTCATGGTGGGGAGGTGTTATTTGAATTCCTATACGAGGGCAGCTCCTCATTCTATTACTAGGCTCGGCAGGGTTCATTCTGTGACTACTTAGGGAAATTCTGAGTTGGTTAGCTCACTCTACAGGCTTAGACTGCTTAGGGACATTCTGAGTAGCACTGGGTTGATTCTTTAGTTAGTTCGGGTCGGCAAGGGAAGTCGGAAGTCATAGAAACCCGGGAAAAAAGGCAGCACCCCAAAAGAGCTCCTGCCGCGCAACATTAGTAGTTGCTTGGCCCCTTAATAGCCCGATCAATTTCATGAAAAAGTTCACGAAACCCGGGTTTTTTGAACGCAAAGTCAATTCCCCTAATAGCTCGGTCCAAATGAATCCCAATTTTCCGTTTTCCCGTGTTTTTTCGTAGCGAGGTCATTTCCCCTAATAGCTCGGTGAATTTCGAGGATTTCTTGACGAAACCCGTGTTTTTTGGTAGCATCGGAGGAGCTCCTGCCGCGTCACATTAGTAGTGACTTGGCCCCTTAATAGCTCGGTCCAAATGAATTATTTTTTGCGTTTTCCCGGGATTTTTCATAGCAAATGGTGGAGTGGCTTGTACCTTTCACTACTGAGCTACAGTCTAAGGTAACAGAGCTCCAGGCTCGGGTGAGTGAGCTCAATTCTTAGTCTTACTTCCGGTGGTACTGGTTTGAGTCTGAGGGCAGCTAGTTTCATTCTTTCACTGACCGGTTTCAGGCTTCCTTTTCACTGTTTCATTCTGTCGGTTAGTGGTTTGAGTCTCTTTCTTACTGGTCTCAGGCTCCCGAGCTAGAGGTCAAGGCGGATACTTACTTGTTTTAGGCTGAGCCGTGTGCTGGTTTCAGTCTTGTTGTTCACCGTTCCAGGCTTCGACTCCTCGGTCTCATTCTCATCTACTGGCGAGCTCAGGCGGAGTTGTACAGGTTTGTTTTAGTCTCTAGCTACTGGAGCTCATTCTTGTTAACAGGTGGGCAAGCTACTTGTACTGAGCTACAGGCTGAGCCGCACTGTGTTTATTCTTAGAGGGGCGGAAGCTCAGGCTAGAGCGGAGGAGTTCAATTATGGGGCTGCTACTCATAGGGTTGATTCTTAGTGCCAGGTTTCAGGCTTCGGGAAGGGAGCTACATTCTGACTGTGCTACCACGCTAAGGCTTGAGCTACCCGATTTCATTCTTATACCCACTAGTTCAATTCTTAGTCTCGGGCTTCTTGTCATAGGTGTTTAATTCTTAGTAGTTGCTCGTCGGATCAGGGAAGTCAGCTTCAAATGGTTCCGTTTTCGGGAGATAGAGAACCTTGTCCGGGGTAGTCAATCTTCGGCATTCAACAAGAGCAGTAAAGGAGTACTACTACTATAAGTCACTACTACTATCGGGATTCAGACCATAACTCGTGCAGATCCAATCCATCTTTGGCTTCGGCTTGAGCCTCTTATTCTTATTCAACAAGGGATTCTTTAGCTGTCAACTCCCTTAGCTTTGGAGACAATTCCATACCAGAGTTTTGGTTGGCAAGGGGGCAATTGGTATTTACTTAAAGTCTAGGCCAGGCCCGAACTCAGTGGCGTCAGGGAAGGGAAATTAATGAGTGGAACTCGAAAGAATCAATTCAGTATTTGCTTACTCGGCGATCGAAAGATCCGTATTTGCAAGAGGGCGAGCTAGGTATTCAATTACGGTTTTCCTTGGTGCTCGATAATCAATTCCGTATTGGGCAAGGGGCCAAGTGAGAAAGAGGAAATGCACTATAACAGCTTTTCGGTACCAACACATGTGTCATTTGCCATAAGACTAGTGTCCCCTGCCTGAAACTTAGAGAATTGACTATTTGAAAGCTTTCTCTTTATGTATGTGGTCTAGACTTATCGCTTCCACTATGGAACAACATTATCACACTCAACTTCTTGTACTATCTTATGAAGCGCAGTGTACATTAGACGAGTCTATTGATACCTTACTTGATACTTGACTCTCTACCGTTGTGCTAACACCAGTTCTTTTCTTTCGCCCTTGTGCTAACGCTTATTCTCGGGGCTTGTTGACTTTGATAATGGAATCTAGAATACCCGAGTATATTAGTTAGTAAAAACACTGCTTAGCCCAAGTAAGGGTATCTGATTGCTTGAGTATAGGGTGCTACTTAAGACTCAGTTGAATCGAGTGTTTCAGTGGAAGTGGAGTCTCATATAGTATTTCAAATCCGGAGAATAATCCTGAAAGTATAGTAAGGGTGTTGCCGACTCGAATGAAGCATCGGTTCTGGGAAGGGAAATAAATGAATTGCTTGTTGGAAGGGAGTAAAGTATAGAAAGAAATATGGGTTGGTAATTACAGAAGAAGAAGTTAAGGTTAAGGCGCTTGTCAGGTCCACAAGTAAAGTATAGTGAGGGTCAGAATCGACTCGATAAGATTCAGTGCGGTATCCATAAGTTGTCCCGCTCGCCACTCAAAGTAGTAGAAGTTGTCCTGTCCTACTCGCAACTCAAAGTAGTAGAAGTTGTCCTGTCCTACTCGCCGCTCTCAGTAACAACCAGAATAGACTGTTCGAAAGGGTGAACTCGCATTAGGAGCTACACCGAGATCTACTAGATACAGGTAATCAGGGTTAGATAAGGATTCAACAATTCCATTATTAACTTCAAGTCGACCAGAGAATGCAGCAGAGGATGAGGATCAGAATAAGTCCTTGTTTGTTTGTTTGCCGGAACAAAGGTCAGGCTCCGTTAGCGCACAACTGAAGCGTTTGTTAGGAGTCTGTTTGCTACATGTTTCTTCCTTAGCTTGTTTTCCTTAAGTACTTATGCGGGCTGTAAACTATTATTTTGAGTCGTTGAGCGGAGGTGATACTAGAAACCCTTGATTTTGTGAGTCGTTGAAAGAGACTCTGAAACCCTTCAGCTGTAGGGCGAACTCACTAGCGTCCTTGTTGCTTTTATTTCTTCTTGTTCTTGCTTGTTCCCCGAAACTCATAGTTGTTTAGCTTGTTCCCCAAGAGTAAGAGCGTTAGCACAAGTTAAAGTAAGCGTTAGCGAATTGTCTGCTGAGTTGCGCGAGTTAGCGAGTTCTATTGCCCGGCACCAAAAGAGAAGTCCGTGTCGGCACCCGCACCATACGATACGGAAACAAGACTTTATACAGCTATCACATGAAACACAAGGCTGAGTAGGGACCCCTGTAAACCATTAATGGAATTGAATGCACAACTTATAGACTAAAGTCACTTCATATCACTAAACACCGAAACGTTAGCATCCCGAGTGGCTGGCTTTCTGAATTGAGGCAGAACTCGAAAGAGCCCCTAAGCCATTTTTCACTAAAGGACATAAACATAGTGGAAATAAATGATATTAGTTTTCAAGGAAAGCACAGAGCTGGAGTCCGCATAAAAGTACAGAGGGAAAGAATGATTTCATAGAGTCTAGCGCAACGGCTGCCCATATTAGCTATTAATTCTGGTTTTTCGTTTCGAAGGAAGCTGTTCCACACCTATATTGGTTTCAAGAGAGATTCTTTTCGAGGCTCAAGACAATGTTTTGCTTAACTTTTGCCCTTGACTTTGTTAGCTCAATTGCTCTTGACTTTGTTAGCTCAATTCAATTTGGAAAGAATTCTGTTTGTTCTACTAAGTGTTGAATTCTCTTCTTTCTGTGACCCTTGACTTTGTTAGTGAAATACCAGATGTATGTAGTCAGTCAATTGCCATTGGGTAGCAAGCGCCGTTAGCTTACTTGATGAGCAGTAGGTGCCTTAGAAAGGGGGAGTCAATTCCATACAATAACGGAGTTTCGAAAGCGATAATGCTGTGTTGTTTACCTTAGTGAGAGTTAAGCAAGCAAGAGTTCCGCAACAGAACGAACCTAGCGCTAACGTAAGTTCGGCGTGTACTGCCTTTAGGACGCTTAAAGGAGTTTATTGAACTGGCCCCATGATGAGAAGCTTTGTTTGTTATATCGCAACGAATCAGGAACAAGAACTGAAAAAGACGAAACGCCTCTCTTGCGCTCTTACTTTGATTATGCCTTCTGAAGCGTTGCTCCCGTTAGCGCAAATGAGACATTGTTCCCTTTCCTTTACTCTTGACGCACTCTCTCTTGCTTTTCGAATGCGAAATCCCCTAGTGAGTGAGTTGTAAGGTCTGAAACAAGCAACAGTGAAAGTCTAAACTATTATGCTACCTACATCGCTTTGGTTAGTTTACCACCCAGAGACAAAGTAAGCAAGCGAATTGGGAGTGTCCTATCCTTCGACTTGAATTCTATACGTAAGTGGTCAATGAACAGGACTAACGCGCTGAAGACCCCTATTAAGGGAAATAAGGCTATTAAGGGAAATAAGGCCAACAGATTGAATTGCCTAGACTTCACACCCAAAGACACTTTCAGTACAACGGAGTCAGTCACAGGCTAGCGAAAGCAGAATAGACTCTTGTCCTGGGTAACCAGAGGCTGTTGAAGAGGAAAGGGAGTCAACTATTGAAAACGCATTCTGAGAGTATAGAGAACCAAAAGGAAAAGAAAAGCTAGATGCGCTCGCTTGATTTCCGATTCTTTTGAGGGCTTTACTGGAGGTGTGCTGACTTGCCCCGATAAGGAAGTAACATATGGGGAACTAAAGGAGAGTGGGGAATCCCAAGGAGAACCACCGATTCCTCCCTGAATTGCGTTATCGGAGCCGAGCCAGGGCTTGTTAGCAATTGCCAAGTCTTAACGTCGAGCTGGAAGTAACAAATATGATGATTACACTCAGTATGGAGCACTAATGGAGATCGAACGAATATGGAAAGTAAGTGTTCTATTATGTATGAAATGATATTGAGTGTGTGTGGGAATGAATGACCGAGTCAAAGCTGTCCTGCTCAGAGCCGAGCAAGAAGGAACACATTTCGGCGTTTGGAGTTTTGAGTTAAGTATTTTAGGCGATTGAAACTACTGTTTTGGAGTGGAAAGATGTGATTAGCAACTCCGTGCTGACTCCGCACCTTGTGCTATCAAGTGTTATTCCATCTCTTTTCTTCAACGTATAATCCGCTTTCGGCTCTGCTCCCGTCTGAGCTGCTGGAAACGTATTTAGTCTATGAAGGGAAACGGCCAATGACAAGTACAAGCAATTGTGGCTACGTTTTTGTACTCGACTGGTCTCACATAGATAAGAAGAGGGCCTGGAAAGAAAGGAGAAGGCGCGCATTCTGGCGGTTTGTTAGGGTTGTGTTTACTCTCTTATAGTATAGCTTATAGAATTAATGTGTGCAACACTTATCTATTGAGGAGTCAATCGTTGTTAAGCTTTCAGGTAAAGGCAAGGCTCACTGTTATCAAGCCAAAATGACGTAGAACAGCCAACAAGCAATGACGAAAGAACAAGTAAGGGCGAACTAAGAACTCACGTAAGCCGACTATAAGAACTCGTTAACGGAGCTCCATTCAGTTCTTTCACCCTCCCCCTTGTACTAATGTTAGCTTACTCTCGGGATGCGTTAGTGTGCTATAGTTTTACGCGTTCTGTTTTCGTATCGGCGTTAGTTAGTTCTTTTACTGCCTACTATGATTTTGGATCTAATTCTTCTGGGCTGGCTGGGGGAATAGTGGATTCTATCTTTATCTGATTCTTCTGGGGAATAGTGGATTCTTTATCTCATTCTTATTGAATAGTATTGGGTTTGGGTGCGCCTACTGGATTAAGTGTATATTTTCGTACCGGTATAGTTCTATAAAAAGATAAGATAAGAGAAGAGAATTGAGTGCACCCATTATGTAATGAAGTAACCTGACTGTAGGAACTGACTCATTGTTTTCCCTAACCATTGAATATCGGCACCCGCATCTATACGAGTATTGAAAGATACTGGAAACTTTATTGATACCTGACTTGAGACTTTCTATAACACTTTGGAGAGCAGTAGGGCTCACTAACGCGCTTACTAATAACTCGCTAACGCTAGTTCTGCTTATTGCTTTTAGGCTTCTCTTCTGTCACTCACTTAAGCAGAATCTGAACAAAACTACAATGAAATGATAGAGTATTTCTGATTGGTTACCACAAGCTAAGGTCCGGAGAGTATGGATTACGAAGGTTCAAGCGACGGTTAGAGCAAATGCCAGTATAGTCGCTCAAAGGCTCTTAGCTATTAGTGTGGATCAAATGTGGTTCTTGTTCTTTCTCAGATCTTTCGGAGTCGACCCTTTCCCTTTCCCCGTCATAAGAGCACAACCTTGCTTTGCTGCATTGGGATAGTCGTCGCCCAACTTGCCTTGCTTATTTAGATATTGATTCTCAAAGGGACAGCTATGATAGAGTTGACCTCGCCTAACGAAATAGATCCCTTGTATCTTTCAAAGGGTTTGGAACTAGTGGTATACTCAGGCTAGCGAAGAGGAAAACCGAACCAAGATATTAGGAAGAGGTTAAGGTCTCGGTTCTGTGAAATATTATATTTATCCATTTTGCGCACAAAGTAGAGGGTTTTTCTTTTGAGCGACGTTGTTAGCTGGTGAAATAAAAGAAAGATAAGCCAGACTCCAAACACTTGATTATTATAGTAAGTTACTTCAGGCTTGGGTCACAAGCGGCGGCACATCGGACTTCATAGCCTACTACAGAGGTGCTTTCCATCTTCTTGTTGCTGCAGTAGCTGGTCTCACCTTGCTGTTTCGTTTCTGCATGACAAATATGCTGGATTGTGTGACGCGAAAATGAAATAAGGCGATTATGCCCTGGTTGAAGATGTTACTACTGCCTGCTTACTCCAATCCGAAACTAGCATCGCACATAGGCTAGCCGTTAAGGAGAGAAAATCAATCCAAAGCCCGCTACAGCATACGCTCAAAACCTGATGACTTATAGGCTATCTCAAAACGTCGAGGTGATAGCTTGAGGTCAAAGAAATATCTTACGGAGTTTTATATAGGAAAAGCGGGAAGGCTTAATAGAACAGAACAGAACGGTCACGTCTACAATGTAGCTTCGGCTTGACTACTAAGTGTATAGGGGGGGGGGGGGGGGGGGGGGGGGGGGGGGGGGGGGGGGGGGGGGGGGGGGGGGGGGGGGGGGGGGGGGGGGGGGGGGGGGGGGGGGGGGGGGGGGGGGGGGGGGGGGGGGGGGGGGGGGGGGGGGGGGGGGGGGGGGGGGGGGGGGGGGGGGGGGGGGGGGGGGGGGGGGGGGGGGGGGGGGGGGGGGGGGGGGGGGGGGGGGGGGGGGGGGGGGGGGGGGGGGGGGGGGGGGGGGGGGGGGGGGGGGGGGGGGGGGGGGGGGGGGGGGGGGGGGGGGGGGGGGGGGGGGGGGGGGGGGGGGGGGGGGGGGGGGGGGGGGGGGGGGGGGGGGGGGGGGGGGGGGGGGGGGGGGGGGGGGGGGGGGGGGGGGGGGGGGGGGGGGGGGGGGGGGGGGGGGGGGGGGGGGGGGGGGGGGGGGGGGGGGGGGGGGGGGGGGGGGGGGGGGGGGGGGGGGGGGGGGGGGGGGGGGGGGGGGGGGGGGGGGGGGGGGGGGGGGGGGGGGGGGGGGGGGGGGGGGGGGGGGGGGGGGGGGGGGGGGGGGGGGGGGGGGGGGGGGGGGGGGGGGGGGGGGGGGGGGGGGGGGGGGGGGGGGGGGGGGGGGGGGGGGGGGGGGGGGGGGGGGGGGGGGGGGGGGGGGGGGGGGGGGGGGGGGGGGGGGGGGGGGGGGGGGGGGGGGGGGGGGGGGGGGGGGGGGGGGGGGGGGGGGGGGGGGGGGGGGGGGGGGGGGGGGGGGGGGGGGGGGGGGGGGGGGGGGGGGGGGGGGGGGGGGGGGGGGGGGGGGGGGGGGGGGGGGGGGGGGGGGGGGGGGGGGGGGGGGGGGGGGGGGGGGGGGGGGGGGGGGGGGGGGGGGGGGGGGGGGGGGGGGGGGGGGGGGGGGGGGGGGGGGGGGGGGGGGGGGGGGGGGGGGGGGGGGGGGGGGGGGGGGGGGGGGGGGGGGGGGGGGGGGGGGGGGGGGGGGGGGGGGGGGGGGGGGGGGGGGGGGGGGGGGGGGGGGGGGGGGGGGGGGGGGGGGGGGGGGGGGGGGGGGGGGGGGGGGGGGGGGGGGGGGGGGGGGGGGGGGGGGGGGGGGGGGGGGGGGGGGGGGGGGGGGGGGGGGGGGGGGGGGGGGGGGGGGGGGGGGGGGGGGGGGGGGGGGGGGGGGGGGGGGGGGGGGGGGGGGGGGGGGGGGGGGGGGGGGGGGGGGGGGGGGGGGGGGGGGGGGGGGGGGGGGGGGGGGGGGGGGGGGGGGGGGGGGGGGGGGGGGGGGGGGGGGGGGGGGGGGGGGGGGGGGGGGGGGGGGGGGGGGGGGGGGGGGGGGGGGGGGGGGGGGGGGGGGGGGGGGGGGGGGGGGGGGGGGGGGGGGGGGGGGGGGGGGGGGGGGGGGGGGGGGGGGGGGGGGGGGGGGGGGGGGGGGGGGGGGGGGGGGGGGGGGGGGGGGGGGGGGGGGGGGGGGGGGGGGGGGGGGGGGGGGGGGGGGGGGGGGGGGGGGGGGGGGGGGGGGGGGGGGGGGGGGGGGGGGGTGCTAGATTAGATGGATGCATAAAAGTCGGATGGAGTCTCGCTCAGTCCAATAAGTCTAGCCTCCCTTACGAGAACATAGGATGCCCCAAGGAAAACACGGGCCGGGCCATCCTATGCGAAAAGTGTTGAGAAAGCATTTGCTCTTTCCTAGCGCTCTCACTAAGAAGTAAGACATTCATTCCATTTGGCTTTTCCTCGTTACTTGCCTGGTGAATGAGTGCTGTGCCCTTAAGTAATTGGGATAGGCAGGTTTACTTACTTGCTTGTTGGGGGGCGGGGTTATCCCGCTTGATTCTCGTTTTTGGGTGCCTCGCCTAGTCAGAGGGTGCCGCGCCTTAGGGGGGAGAGTAGCTCTAGTTTCATTCGTTTTCGATTCTTCATCCCGAGTTGCATCTATTTATAAATAAAGAAAGAATATCATAAGGAGAGAAAATCAATCCAAAGCCCGCTACAGCATACGCTCAAAACCTGATGACTTATAGGCTATCTCAAAACGTCGAGGTGATAGCTTGAGGTCAAAGAAATATCTTACGGAGTTTTATATAGGAAAAGCGGGAAGGCTTAATAGAACAGAACAGAACGGTCACGTCTACAATGTAGCTTCGGCTTGACTACTAAGTGTATAGGGTGCTTGACTCACGCGGCTTTGCTAGATTAGATGGATGCATAAAAGTCGGATGGAGTCTCGCTCAGTCAATAAGTCTAGCCTCCCTTACGAGAACATAGGATGCCCCAAGAGAAAACACGGGCCGGGCCATCCTATGCGAAAAGTGTTGAGAAAGCATTTGCTCTTCCTAGCGCTCTCACTAAGAAGTAAGACATTCATTCCATTTGGCTTTTCCTCGTTACTTGCCTGGTGAATGAGTGCTGTGCCCTTAAGTAATTGGGATAGGCAGGTTTACTTACTTGCTTGTTGGGGGGCGGGGTTATCCCGCTTGATTCTCGTTTTTGGGTGCCTCGCCTAGTCAGAGGGTGCCGCGCCTTAGGGGGGAGAGTAGCTCTAGTTTCATTCGTTTTCGATTCTTCATCCCGAGTTGCATCTATTTATAAATAAAGAAAGAATATCATAAGGAGAGAGAAAAGAACCAGAGTGAAAAGAACCATAGTAATTCAGAAGCGGTCCTACTAACAATACTCCAAAGCGGTCTTCTACCTTCTACCCTAAGTTAATGAGTTGGCGACCAGGTGAATGAGTTGGTGACGAGCGGTGTGCTTCTTCTAACTGAATGAGGCTCCTATACCCATGATAGCAAGGTCAGAAAGGTAGAGAAGAGAGGCTCCCCCCAAAAGATATTCTCCACTTGCAGACTCCGGAGCACCCCCGCAAAGTGGTAGTCCAATCGAGACCGGCACCCCGAGTGGCTAAGGAGAACTTTCTTGCCTTTAGCTTATTGCCTAATTGCGGAAGATTTTGTATACACCCAATGAGACTTAAGGGCATCTGTCTCTGCCCCTTACCTTCGACTTAATGCTCTTTTCTTTTAACTCAAAGTGCCAAGCAAGCGTTCTCTTTTCTTTTAACTCATGTCCGGGTTCTATTCTCCTTACCCTTTCAAGAGCAATATCCCGCACCTTCAAGCCGACCGGTTGATCTCCACGTTCTTGGGTTGTATAAATGGACGTTTGCTCCATAAAGATGTTGTCTGGAATGATGCTCAATTCTTCCCTCTTAAATACAATGAATTACATGCCAAAATTAACCTCTTCCCTACCTAACTTTCTCCTGAGGCTTTTTCTTATATACAAAGATTTCATTCGACAAAAAGCCCCTCATATCATTTGGCTGCAGGTCGCCTTTTGGAGGAAGCTCTTTCAGTAGGTGATTCCGGCTTTATTACAACTTCTTAAATATCAAGTTTCCTTTCAGGTTGTCGTCTCTCAGGTCTTGGAGCAGCATAGGTTCCTCTCTCACCCGGCTTTATTACAACTTCTCTTAAATATCAAGTTTCCTTTCAGGTTGTCGTCTCTCAGGTCTTGGAGCAGCATAGGTTCCTCTCTCACGAGCGCATCCACTTCAATGCCAAACGAAATAAGGGTAATGTCTGAACTGCCCGCTCACCTTCTAGCTTAGCCTCCCTTAAGTACGAATGCTTTTCTTTCTTGGAGTTCGTTCGTCTTCGTTCCTTTGAAATCCCCCCAAGATCTCCGTGCTGTGCACTCAAGATTCTTCTATCAAGTGGTTACATCTCAATAGCTTCGATCGACAGTTAAGCCCGTTTGTTATGGGTCTTTCGAGCTCCTCCACGCTTGGTAACTTTAGCTGGCATGATGTTTGCGAGGAGTGCGACATCACCTTGGGCTCTCTTGTTGCTTTCTTTAGAGGAGATTTGTTACGCCTCTTGGCCTCTACAAGCTTACATCAAGGGTCTGCCCATTTCGCATTGCCTATCCCTTACTTATACATCTACTGATTCTTGTCTGCTTTCCGACTTCTCGGCCCCTCTTTCTGCTGATCCATCTTCCAGCCCTCTGCCTGAAACTGTGAATGAGCTTATCCTCAAGATCTCTGGTGGGACGGTCACTCGCACTGTTATTGACATTGACCCCCATCGGCGTCTTTTCCGTATTCATGAGGCATGGGAGCGTGAGTAAGATTAGTGCTGTGAGCAGTCGGTGTGTCTCGCGTGTGGGGTGCCTCTTGCTGCCTGTTCGCGTGTGTGTTCGCTTCGATGCCTTCTATGCGGCTACTCTGCTAACTATACCCCATTTGACAACCAAGAATCTCCCGTCGTTGATGAAAAAAACCACGGAACTATATTTGACATCCATCAATAGCCAGGTGTTAAAGCCTATAACTAAAACACATGCTGCCGCCCGCTAAATAAGAAATTGTAATAAGAAAGGAATTGTTATAATCAAGAAAGTAAGAGTGACGTTTGTCTAGTGGATCTCACCTAGTGGATCTAGCCCAGCTGCTGCTTTTCCTATAACTTGGCTTGCTCCTATAGCATGATCTTGAAATAGAGTCAAAGTTCTTTACCGCCCATTATTTTTTTTTTTTGTTCCCTTACTTATACATCTACTGATTCTTGTCTGCTTTCCGACTTCTCGGCCCCTCTTTCTGCTGATCCATCTTCCAGCCCTCTGCCTGAAACTGTGAATGAGCTTATCCTCAAGATCTCTGGTGGGACGGTCACTCGCACTGTTATTGACATTGACCCCCATCGGCGTCTTTTCCGTATTCATGAGGCATGGGAGCGTGAGTAAGATTAGTGCTGTGAGCAGTCGGTGTGTCTCGCGTGTGGGGTGCCTCTTGCTGCCTGTTCGCGTGTGTGTTCGCTTCGATGCCTTCTATGCGGCTACTCTGCTAACTATACCCCATTTGACAACCAAGAATCTCCCGTCGTTGATGAAAAAAACCACGGAACTATATTTGACATCCATCAATAGCCAGGTGTTAAAGCCTATAACTAAAACACATGCTGCCGCCCGCTAAATAAGAAATTGTAATAAGAAAGGAATTGTTATAATCAAGAAAGTAAGAGTGACGTTTGTCTAGTGGATCTCACCTAGTGGATCTAGCCCAGCTGCTGCTTTTCCTATAACTTGGCTTGCTCCTATAGCATGATCTTGAAATAGAGTCAAAGTTCTTTACCGCCCATTATGTTTTAGGGGGCTTAGTATAGGTCATTCTCAATCAATCATGCGTTCAAGCCTTTTTTCCCTGACTTATTAAGCGCTAAGCATATAGATTCCGGAAGTAGAGTTCCTTCGAGTGTTTCAGTATAGAGAGGTTCCGCGTCGGTGTTGTGCCATATAAAGTAAGCAGGAATGATATAAAGAAGTCGAAAGAAAGTCAGCGGGAATGAATGAAGCTGAAAGTCCGCGAGAAAGATCTCATGAAAGAAACAAGCTCCGTAGAACTATCTGGTATCCATTTCTGTCCCAACTCAAAAACTAGCTCCGTAGAACTATCTGGTATCCATTTCTGTCCCAACTCAACAAGCAACAGCGCAAGTAAGAGAGCTCACGTTAGCACCCTCTCCATACGATACTTTTGGCAATATAGTAGGGGAGCGCATTCAATTCACTAAAGGTTGTGGTTGGATTGACTTTCTCCTTCTCTTGTGAAACCATTAATAAGTCTGGGCTGGGCTGGGCCCTGCGTGAAGTCACTCTACCCCGAAACTACAATAAGTGGTATCGTAACGGCTAGGGAAGCGAAAAGTGTCATCTCCGAGATAAGCCGAATGCAAGTCAGCAGAAGCTAGAAGTTTAGTATGAGTAGAATCGACAAGAGAATCAGCTTATGAATGGACTGTGAGAGTAGTGGTCGTAGAGAGATAGAATCCTAAGTGCCAAAGCCAGCTGCAATAAAAGGACAAAAGTAATAGGTAAGCGGGAAATCAATAAGTAGATGTAGGCTCGGGGTATTTACCATCTTTGCAAGGAGAGAGAGAGGCTCCGATCAACCCTCTGATTCAATGAGCACCTTTTTCTATTCAATACACCAATACACAACTTGCTCTTTCTTTTGCCGAACGAAGAACTCGATTACTTACTCGGTTAAAGCTTCCGGAAAGCTATTTGGGGTAGCTGTCGATAGTAGTGAAGCCTCGGGCGGGCCGGGCCCCTCTATGGAAGCAGGAAAAGTCAGGGCATTGTTATTCGCTAAGGCATATCTATGTTCATATTGAGGATGATGATGCCGGGAAGAAATAGAGGTTTCCCACTTGCTTTCTATGGTAATCCGGACGTGAGTAAGCACAATGAATCATGTCGCTTTTGATATGAGAGTATTCCATCAGACTTCCACACCGCACTTTGTTTGTTTAGGGGATTGGCACCAAATTCTTAGGAAAAGCTTGGAGGTCCACCCAAAATTAAAGGTCGAATTTAGGCTTTCTAAAAAAAAAAAAGTTTAGTATGAGTAGAATCGACAAGAGAATCAGCTTATGAATGGACTGTGAGAGTAGTGGTCGTAGAGAGATAGAATCCTAAGTGCCAAAGCCAGCTGCAATAAAAGGACAAAAGTAATAGGTAAGCGGGAAATCAATAAGTAGATGTAGGCTCGGGGTATTTACCATCTTTGCAAGGAGAGAGAGAGGCTCCGATCAACCCTCTGATTCAATGAGCACCTTTTTCTATTCAATACACCAATACACAACTTGCTCTTTCTTTTGCCGAACGAAGAACTCGATTACTTACTCGGTTAAAGCTTCCGGAAAGCTATTTGGGGTAGCTGTCGATAGTAGTGAAGCCTCGGGCGGGCCGGGCCCCTCTATGGAAGCAGGAAAAGTCAGGGCATTGTTATTCGCTAAGGCATATCTATGTTCATATTGAGGATGATGATGCCGGGAAGAAATAGAGGTTTCCCACTTGCTTTCTATGGTAATCCGGACGTGAGTAAGCACAATGAATCATGTCGCTTTTTGATATGAGAGTATTCCATCAGATCTTCCATCACTTTGTTTGTTTAGGGGATTGGAACCAAATTCTTAGGAAAAGCTTGGAGGTCCACCCAGAAGTAAAGGTCGAATTTAGGCTTTCTAAACGGGGGAAGTGTCTCGGATCTTTCGATTATGGATATTGGCTTTATGGGGCCGGAATAACCATTGTGTAATGGCAGATTTGGTAATTCCACTCACTGTTTGGGAGCGACTAGATCGAGCCTAGTAAGATATTCCGCTGGTTTCATATTTTGCCCCAGGGCTCTGTTCATCACCTAGATAGTTCATACTCAGATCATCACCAATCCATATTGAGACTCAAAGGTCTTAAGAGGTGCAGACGTGCTGGTCCTTTCCACTTTGAGGCGAGATGTCGTATGGATCCAGAATACGAAGAGCTGGCTTTTTACGCTTATTTGTATTGCTAAGCTGGACTGATAGCGCACTGAACCACGTATGAATGTTTTACGCTTATTTGTATTGCTAAGCTGGACTGATAGCGCACTGAACCTACCCACGTATGAATGTTTGTATGCACGATTATATGCCGCTTCCATCCAACTAAGCTTATGGGCACGATTGAGAAAGCCGTCTGAAAGCGAGCACTATCCTATTCTCAAAGGCGGAATGTCAGCATAGTCCTTCCGGGTCTAAGAGAAATCAATATACTTTCTTTTGTCCCAGAAGCGTAAAGCCACTCTACAAAGCAGTCGTTTCACTCGGGGTTGGGAAGACAGAGATTGACGGAATGACGAGAGAAGATATGTCATTAGATTCTTTCTTCTCTACATATTGAATTGATAGGTTTAGAATCTAACCTTTATTAGCAATACGGAATGGTTGGAAATAGTATCATAGCATCTTTCAAAGGGAAGCTAACCTACCTTCTTCTAAGTCAAAGAAAAATATGAATTCAAGCTTCTAAGATAGGACTACTGACTCTTTCGGTGAACTTCTTTCAGACCAGACAGAGAGTAGGTGCCAGGCAAACACAGGCTTGAGCGGAGTTAAGCCAGACTTTATTAACTAGCGGGGTTCTGTCTGATAGATATTCTGTTTCACAGCTTGTTTATCTTCGAGAGAATCGTAAGCCTTCTTTAGATATTGGAGTTGCCTTGCCCCCCTATACTGTGAAGAACTGGTTGCGTAGAGTTAAACTCCGAGACTTCATTACCGGCTTTCCTTCGACTAGTGGTTTTTCTCTGTTCCCTGCTTTCCTTATTACCTGCTTTCCTGCAGCTGCTGCATAAGCTGCTTCACTTCTTCACGATCTAATTTCCTTGGGTTGAGTTCTTTCAGTCGAGTTACTATTGTACCTTCTCTTCAGGTTTCTCCCAAACGGATCCCGAGCCTTATTCCGTTTCTGTTGAGTCTCCACCAACTCTCCCTACCGGTTTAGTACCATCGGTTAAGCATCTTCGGTAATAGTAGGATTCTTAGTCTTAAACTCGAGTAGAGGCATCTCCTTAGGTTTCTTCGAGTAATCTCCTCCTGCTGATGTAGCAGTAAAAGAATCTATTCCTTCTGCGGTCCGTCCAGTTACCAAGTTACGAAACAAAGGGATACCAAAATGCCTTATTCTTTTGAAAGGTGCAATTCCCCCCGGATATGTCCTTCGATCTGGGCGAGAGCCGAAGACCATACTGAGCTCACCGACGAAACAGCTTTGTTGAGCAAACGACTGACTCGAGAAATCTTTCGCTAGACTACTGGGGCTTCGGCTGCTTATATCATGGTACGGCGTCGAAGGAAGCGGATCACTTAAGATGGTACGGCGTCGAAGGAAGCGGATCACTTAAGGCGGAACGAGTTCCCTCGCTTTGCGCCCCAAAACAAGATAACACTAATCCCCGGATTGTAAGCCTACAATCATTGTTGGACTCTGCTCTGGACGGGAAGCCCACCAGATGCTAAATCCGGTAGGAGAATACAGGATGGGCGTCAGGATTGGGTAGGAGAATACAGGATGGGCGTCAGGATTCGGTAGGAGAATACAGGATGGGCGTCAGGATTCGGTAGGAGAATACAGGATGGGCGTCAGGATTCGGTAGGAGAATACAGGATGGGCGTCAGGATTGGGTAGGAGAATACAGGATGGGCGTCAGGATTCGGTAGGAGAATACAGGATGGGCGTCAGGATTCGGTAGGAGAATACAGGATGGGCGTCAGGATTCGGTAGGAGAATACAGGATGGGCGTCAGGATTGGGTAGGAGAATACAGGATGGGCGTCAGGATTGGGTAGGAGAATACAGGATGGGCGTCAGGATTCGGTAGGAGAATACAGGATGGGCGTCAGGATTCGGTAGGAGAATACAGGATGGGCGTCAGGATTCGGTAGGAGAATACAGGATGGGCGTCAGGATTCGGTAGGAGAATACAGGATGGGCGTCAGGATTCGGTAGGAGAATACAGGATGGGCGTCAGGATTCGGTAGGAGAATACAGGATGGGCGTCAGGATTCGGTAGGAGAATACAGGATGGGCGTCAGGATTCGGTAGGAGAATACAGGATGGGCGTCAGGATTCGGTAGGAGAATACAGGATGGGCGTCAGGATTGGGTAGGAGAATACAGGATGGGCGTCAGGATTCGGTAGGAGAATACAGGATGGGCGTCAGGATTGGGTAGGAGAATACAGGATGGGCGTCAGGATTCGGTAGGAGAATACAGGATGGGCGTCAGGATTCGGTAGGAGAATACAGGATGGGCGTCAGGATTCGGTAGGAGAATACAGGATGGGCGTCAGGATTCGGTAGGAGAATACAGGATGGGCGTCAGGATTCGGTAGGAGAATACAGGATGGGCGTCAGGATTGGGTAGGAGAATACAGGATGGGCGTCAGGATTGGGTAGGAGAATACAGGATGGGCGTCAGGATTCGGTAGGAGAATACAGGATGGGCGTCAGGATTCGGTAGGAGAATACAGGATGGGCGTCAGGATTGGGTAGGAGAATACAGGATGGGCGTCAGGATTCGGTAGGAGAATACAGGATGGGCGTCAGGATTCGGTAGGAGAATACAGGATGGGCGTCAGGATTCGGTAGGAGAATACAGGATGGGCGTCAGGATTCGGTAGGAGAATACAGGATGGGCGTCAGGATTCGGTAGGAGAATACAGGATGGGCGTCAGGATTCGGTAGGAGAATACAGGATGGGCGTCAGGATTGGGTAGGAGAATACAGGATGGGCGTCAGGATTCGGTAGGAGAATACAGGATGGGCGTCAGGATTCGGTAGGAGAATACAGGATGGGCGTCAGGATTCGGTAGGAGAATACAGGATGGGCGTCAGGATTCGGTAGGAGAATACAGGATGGGCGTCAGGATTCGGTAGGAGAATACAGGATGGGCGTCAGGATTGGGTAGGAGAATACAGGATGGGCGTCAGGATTCGGTAGGAGAATACAGGATGGGCGTCAGGATTCGGTAGGAGAATACAGGATGGGCGTCAGGATTCGGTAGGAGAATACAGGATGGGCGTCAGGATTCGGTAGGAGAATACAGGATGGGCGTCAGGATTGGGTAGGAGAATACAGGATGGGCGTCAGGATTGGGTAGGAGAATACAGGATGGGCGTCAGGATTCGGTAGGAGAATACAGGATGGGCGTCAGGATTGGGTAGGAGAATACAGGATGGGCGTCAGGATTGGGTAGGAGAATACAGGATGGGCGTCAGGATTGGGTAGGAGAATACAGGATGGGCGTCAGGATTGGGTAGGAGAATACAGGATGGGCGTCAGGATTGGGTAGGAGAATACAGGATGGGCGTCAGGATTCGGTAGGAGAATACAGGATGGGCGTCAGGATTGGGTAGGAGAATACAGGATGGGCGTCAGGATTCGGTAGGAGAATACAGGATGGGCGTCAGGATTCGGTAGGAGAATACAGGATGGGCGTCAGGATTGGGTAGGAGAATACAGGATGGGCGTCAGGATTCGGTAGGAGAATACAGGATGGGCGTCAGGATTCGGTAGGAGAATACAGGATGGGCGTCAGGATTCGGTAGGAGAATACAGGATGGGCGTCAGGATTCGGTAGGAGAATACAGGATGGGCGTCAGGATTCGGTAGGAGAATACAGGATGGGCGTCAGGATTGGGTAGGAGAATACAGGATGGGCGTCAGGATTCGGTAGGAGAATACAGGATGGGCGTCAGGATTCGGTAGGAGAATACAGGATGGGCGTCAGGATTCGGTAGGAGAATACAGGATGGGCGTCAGGATTCGGTAGGAGAATACAGGATGGGCGTCAGGATTGGGTAGGAGAATACAGGATGGGCGTCAGGATTGGGTAGGAGAATACAGGATGGGCGTCAGGATTCGGTAGGAGAATACAGGATGGGCGTCAGGATTCGGTAGGAGAATACAGGATGGGCGTCAGGATTCGGTAGGAGAATACAGGATGGGCGTCAGGATTGGGTAGGAGAATACAGGATGGGCGTCAGGATTCGGTAGGAGAATACAGGATGGGCGTCAGGATTCGGTAGGAGAATACAGGATGGGCGTCAGGATTGGGTAGGAGAATACAGGATGGGCGTCAGGATTGGGTAGGAGAATACAGGATGGGCGTCAGGATTCGGTAGGAGAATACAGGATGGGCGTCAGGATTGGGTAGGAGAATACAGGATGGGCGTCAGGATTGGGTAGGAGAATACAGGATGGGCGTCAGGATTCGGTAGGAGAATACAGGATGGGCGTCAGGATTGGGTAGGAGAATACAGGATGGGCGTCAGGATTGGGTAGGAGAATACAGGATGGGCGTCAGGATTGGGGGGTTTTGATTACTCTCAAGAAGGAATGGAATCTAGCGCGTTCCTAACCAATATATAAGTAAGTAAATAAAAACAGAGCATTGCTTACTCACTCCTTACTCACTACTTACACTCACGGCTTACTGCTTACTTTCCTCCATAGCTCTCTAGCGTCGTAGCTTGTTTACTTGTTTCATTTTCTATAAATGCACCGATGGAATAATATACATAACTTCACTGCTCAACTTCACTGCTAAATCACAGATAGAATAATAATATCAATAGAACTTTACTGCTAAATCACAGATAGAATAATAATATCAATAGAACTTTACTGCTAAATCACAGATAGAATAATAATATCAATAGAACTTTACTGCTAAATCACAGATAGAATAATAATATCAATAGAACTTTACTGCTAAATCACAGATAGAATAATAATATCAATAGAACTTTACTGCTAAATCACAGATAGAATAATAATATCAATAGAACTTTACTGCTAAATCACAGATAGAATAATAATATCAATAGAACTTTACTGCTAAATCACAGATAGAATAATAATATCAATAGAACTTTACTGCTAAATCACAGATAGAATAATAATATCAATAGAACTTTACTGCTAAATCACAGATAGAATAATAATATCAATAGAACTTTACTGCTAAATCACAGATAGAATAATATACAAAACGTCACTGCTTGTTGAAACCTAACCAAAACGAAACAGCTTGTTGAAACTCCTTAAGCACTCAACTTGAAGCTAACCGAGCTCCCTATCTGGAACTAACTAAACTAACGCACCACAAAAAATCCGCCTAACGCTACACGGCCGAGCGAGCTCCCTTACGCGCAACAAACAGAACAAACAAGCTACAATAACAACAATGGTACATAGGCAGCCAGCCCCTACATTAAGGACGGAGGCATACAATAAAACAATAGTACATAGGCGGACTCAGCACTAGCAGGACGGAGGCGGAGGTACCCTTTCCTTTCTTTTCTATATGATACTTGCTACTCTATATGATACTTGCTACTCTATATGATACTTGCTACTCTATATGATACTTGCTACTCTATATGATACTTGCTACTCTATATGATACTTGCTACTCTATATGATACTTGCTACTCTATATGATACTTGCTACTCTATATGATACTTGCTACTCTATATGATACTTGCTACTCTATATGATACTTGCTACTCTATATGATACTTGCTACTCTATATGATACTTGCTACTCTATATGATACTTGCTACTCTATATGATACTTGCTACTCTATATGATACTTGCTACTCTATATGATACTTGCTACTCTATATGATACCTTGCGACTCGCCACTCTACTGGCTACAAAGTCAAGCATTCACCTAGCAGCAGTATGGACAGTAGGGACAGTGCTCAGTCACCCTTCACTTCAATTCCATCATTTCATTAGTGCAAATATATTCTATGAGAACTTACACATTATACTTCAAAACGATCCCGCCTCGCTCACTAGGACTCTTTGCGTGTTCCCGAAATAGTTACTTGTCTGCGCTTTTACAGTTTCTAGTCCTTTCCCTGATGCACCGCACCCCATATGTGCTTTCTTTAAGATAGAATATACATTAGTCTAGCACTTTTGAATATAGGTGTGTGTACAGATACTTTTTGGGTATACTACTTATGAAGTGCAAAGTCCCCATAGAGGGCACAGATGAAGGCGCGTCGTCAATCAGTGTTTGTTGTCTAGGTGGAGCAATTAGTGGTTGTGTTGTGCTTTCGTGGATTTCTCCATTATAGGTTTGACCTTTGCGCGCGGAGTTGTTTGTTCTACTGGCGCCCTTCCCTAGCTTGCTCATTAGCCCTTGCGCTTGTAGACTTCCAATAGATGGCTTCTGCTTATTTACTCGCTTTATTGCTTATACTTATTTAGTAACTTTTTTGCTATTGATTATTTACTAGCTTATGGCTTCCCTTACTCCTCACTGCGGACTCTTTGCTGCTCTAAAACTCCTCTAGCTATTCCTAACCCTCGCTATAGAGTCATTTGCACACTTATAGAAACATAGTTACAAAACAATGCACTTAGAGCCGGTCTACTACTTTCCACTTAGAAGCCGGTCGTCTCGTCTACAACTTTAATATCCGGTCGTCACAAGGAATATATAGGATTTCAAAACGCTATCTTGAGACTTTACTTTCTACTTTCTACGAGCAAGTATTGTAGGGGAGCAGAAAGAATGGACTTGACTTTGTCCTGTGCCTTAATTAATGGGCTGGCTGGAGTTTCTTTTTGAGAAGGTGCCTCTATTCGTGATAAAACCATCTGCTATGGTTTGATTACCCAATTCTCTCGGATCGGAGCAGGTCTAAGGCGCTTTGAATGAGACGGTATGTAGGAGGAGGGACAGGTCTAACCGTGCCTGCAAGACTAAGTTCTGTAGCGGTGTCCGATGCAAGACTAAGTTCTGTAGCGGTGTCCGATGCAAGACTAAGTTCTGTAGCGGTGTCCGATGCAAGACTAAGTTCTGTAGCGGTGTCCGATGCAAGACTAAGTTCTGTAGCGGTGTCCGATGCAAGACTAAGTTTTCTGTAGCGGTGTCCGATGCAAGACTAAGTTTTCTGTAGCGGTGTCCGATGCAAGACTAAGTTTTCTGTAGCGGTGTCCGATGCAAGACTAAGTTTTCTGTAGCGGTGTCCGATGCAAGACTAAGTTCTGTAGCGGTGTCCGATGCAAGACTAAGTTCTGTAGCGGTGTCCGATGCAAGACTAAGTTCTGTAGCGGTGTCCGATGCAAGACTAAGTTCTGTAGCGGTGTCCGATGCAAGACTAAGTTCTGTAGCGGTGTCCGATGCAAGACTAAGTTCTGTAGCGGTGTCCGATGCAAGACTAAGTTTTCTGTAGCGGTGTCCGATGCAAGACTAAGTTCTGTAGCGGTGTCCGATGCAAGACTAAGTTCTGTAGCGGTGTCCGATGCAAGACTAAGTTCTGTAGCGGTGTCCGATGCAAGACTAAGTTTTCTGTAGCGGTGTCCGATGCAAGACTAAGTTCTGTAGCGGTGTCCGATGCAAGACTAAGTTCTGTAGCGGTGTCCGATGCAAGACTAAGTTTTCTGTAGCGGTGTCCGATGCAAGACTAAGTTTTCTGTAGCGGTGTCCGATGCAAGACTAAGTTTTCTGTAGCGGTGTCCGATGCAAGACTAAGTTTTCTGTAGCGGTGTCCGATGCAAGACTAAGTTCTGTAGCGGTGTCCGATGCAAGACTAAGTTCTGTAGCGGTGTCCGATGCAAGACTAAGTTCTGTAGCGGTGTCCGATGCAAGACTAAGTTCTGTAGCGGTGTCCGATGCAAGACTAAGTTCTGTAGCGGTGTCCGATGCAAGACTAAGTTTTCTGTAGCGGTGTCCGATGCAAGACTAAGTTCTGTAGCGGTGTCCGATGCAAGACTAAGTTCTGTAGCGGTGTCCGATGCAAGACTAAGTTCTGTAGCGGTGTCCGATGCAAGACTAAGTTCTGTTAGCGGTGCTTGTGAGAAAGCGGAAGTCTACTGTTGCCTCCTTTCAAGTACTTTAACTCTCGAGTCACCAACACTGTCAACAACACTCGCTCGCCCTAAAGCGGAAGATCTTGTCGAGTTCCACTCTCAAGTCATAGCATAGTTGATTGAATGGAATTTAGATAAGTAAACACTTTCTATAGATTGATGTCAAGTGTCGAACAGTCCATTCCCTTTTTCAAGAACGGAAAGAGACCCTACTTCAGTGCGCTTCAGTTAGCGAGTTAACCCTTCATCATTTCATTGAACCTATTCTTACTCTGATGATTCTATAATAACCCTTTGATATACGATCGATACTTGTTGCGCCTTAGCATTCAAAGAACTCCCAATTCAGGTTCACAAGACTTATTAACAATTTGCCCGAAACTCTATTAATTGCACTTGCAGCTGACTTTATCGCGGACTTTAGCCTTAACAGATTAACTGACTGATTAACTGTATATTCTTGAGTTCACTTTCCTTCTTATGCTTCAGCGCAAGATGGATTCAATTCAACAAGTTAAGAGTTAGATCAAACATATCTTGATTATTGTGTTCAGGGTGCCATCCGCCAGGAGACAAGCAAACAGGAATGAATTCAATCTCTTTCGCGGTCAGGTCTACTTTTTGAACTTATTGTTCTTGCGCCGAATCAAACAAACAGGAGAAGATTCTCTCGCATAAGTTGGTCTCGAAGATCTTCAAGCTGTCAAATCAAGAATGGAATATCTCTCGCCCTCACCCGCCTATGACTTAGTGATTTTTCTCTCGCAAACAGTCATTTCCTCTCTAGCAGACAACACTGGCACAGCTTCTAAGTCGGATGAACCAGGAACAGGCAATTCTTAGGCTTACTTGCTTTACTCACTTGATACTTACGCATTCGAAAAGAGATGAGGATGATGAGGCTTCAACATATTATAAAAGTCTAACTTCGTATTCAAACATCAATTCTTAAAACGAATTCCAGGAAATGAGATTATAGGCGCCAACACCGCTACGTGTAGTAGGCTTAGTTGAAACCAGTTCTTACCGCTCTCCCGTGTAGTGGACATGATCTTCGACTTCTGGAACAAGACTTGATGGCTTAGACACAAGCCCGAACGACACTTTGAGAATCGATTGCCGCTTATTGAGAAATTGAACAAGACTTGATGGCTTAGACACAAGCCCGAACGACACTTTGAGAATCGATTGCCGCTTATTGAGAAATTGAACAAGACTTGATGGCTTAGACACAAGCCCGAACGACACTTTGAGAATCGATTGCCGCTTATTGAGAAATTGAACAAGACTTGATGGCTTAGACACAAGCCCGAACGACACTTTGAGAATCGATTGCCGCTTATTGAGAAATTGAACAAGACTTGACCTCGCTGAAGAGAAGAGGGAATTTCTTCTTGAGAGCGAACGAACAGTGAAATCCACCTTTTATTGAATCCATCCAACGCTATTAATTGAATCTCTATCATGTCCATTCATATAATTATAGTGATTATGGAATTCAAGATCATTGCCAACTTGATCCGTTAGCTTATCGTCACTGGCAGGAAAAGACACGTAACTTGAAGACGACCCGGCAACTGATCCTGCCTGCTTCATCATTCCCTGGGAGACAAACTGATTCCCCAAAAGATATAAGCCTTAGCGCCCCAACTCACGCCGTTAGCTATGAATGATATTTCTCTTTGAATTGAACTGATGTGCCATTTCATTGAAATTATGGAATTTAGGAGTACTTAGATTATAGGAAGAAAGGAGAGTTCCGTTCAAGCAATGGAATATCGACAAAACTCTTACAGCGGGATTCTATTCTTACAAACGATTCAACTTGAACAGATAGAGACAACACTGCTTAACTGCCTAGTGGGCCTTAACCCTGTAGTGTAGTGCGCTTCTGCTCTAGATACGAGATTCTGAATGTAAGCCAATGAGCACAGTTCTAATATGCTACAACAGATGTCTTTTCTTATTGAACTAGTATTGGCACAAGAACAAGCTAGGGAACAAACAAGGTCTTCGAAAGGAAAGGCGAGCTGTCTGGTCTTAGGTGACTTTCATTTAGTAGTTGAGTTCCTTAACTCCCTTGCTTTTTTGAGTTCTGAGTTTGAGTTCACCCTTGCTCTAGTGAGTTCTGAGTTTGAGTTCACCCTTGCTCTAGTGAGTTCTGAGTTTGAGTTCACCCTTGCTCTAGTGAGTTCTGAGTTTGAGTTCACCCTTGCTCTAGTGAGTTCTGAGTTTGAGTTCACCCTTGCTCTAGTGAGTTCTGAGTTTGAGTTCACCCTTGCTCTAGTGAGTTCTGAGTTTGAGTTCACCCTTGCTCTAGTGAGTTCTGAGTTTGAGTTCACCCTTGCTCTAGTGAGTTCTGAGTTTGAGTTCACCCTTGCTCTAGTGAGTTCTGAGTTTGAGTTCACCCTTGCTCTAGTGAGTTCTGAGTTTGAGTTCACCCTTGCTCTAGTGAGTTCTGAGTTTGAGTTCACCCTTGCTCTAGTGAGTTCTGAGTTTGAGTTCACCCTTGCTCTAGTGAGTTCTGAGTTTGAGTTCACCCTTGCTCTAGTGAGTTCTGAGTTTGAGTTCACCCTTGCTCTAGTGAGTTCTGAGTTTGAGTTCACCCTTGCTCTAGTGAGTTCTGAGTTTGAGTTAACCCTTTCCATCAGTCCATTCAGAATCGCTAACACCTTAACTCTCTCTCCTTGATGAAACAACAACACCAATGTAAACAACCCTTCTTTCTATTGCTGATGGGGATCTACCTGTTGCTTTAAGAAGTAGTGCACCACTGATAGACGCAAGTAATTCAACTCAAACAAATCCTTTTGAAGAACAAACATAGTTTCGCTTGCTGGTTCAGATACGGATCTTGCTTTCACTTCTTCAGTAATAAATTGAAATCAATGAATGTTTTCCTGAAGACAGGCCAGCGTTAAGTCATGCCCAACTTTCTTGACAGCACGGTAAGGAGTTTCGAAGTGATCCGCTCAATTCCTATGATATAGAACATCTGTGAAGAGAAGAATTCTGTCCATTTATTCCTCGGCGCCATAAGACTAAGTCGACAGGAGCTGTTCAATTCCTATCTTCTGGTCGGATGCGCATAAGTCTTCATATTCCAATAGATGACTCAGAGAGAACATAAGTCTTCATATTCCAATAGATGACTCAGAGAGAACATAAGTCTTCATATTCCAATAGATGACTCAGAGAGAACATAAGTCTTCATATTCCAATAGATGACTCAGAGAGAACATAAGTCTTCATATTCCAATAGATGACTCAGAGAGAACATAAGTCTTCATATTCCAATAGATGACTCAGAGAGAACATAAGTCTTCATATTCCAATAGATGACTCAGAGAGAACATAAGTCTTCATATTCCAATAGATGACTCAGAGAGAACATAAGTCTTCATATTCCAATAGATGACTCAGAGAGAACATAAGTCTTCATATTCCAATAGATGACTCAGAGAGAACATAAGTCTTCATATTCCAATAGATGACTCAGAGAGAACATAAGTCTTCATATTCCAATAGATGACTCAGAGAGAACATAAGTCTTCATATTCCAATAGATGACTCAGAGAGAACATAAGTCTTCATATTCCAATAGATGACTCAGAGAGAACATAAGTCTTCATATTCCAATAGATGACTCAGAGAGAACATAAGTCTTCATATTCCAATAGATGACTCAGAGAGAACATAAGTCTTCATATTCCAATAGATGACTCAGAGAGAACATAAGTCTTCATATTCCAATAGATGACTCAGAGAGAACATAAGTCTTCATATTCCAATAGATGACTCAGAGAGAACATAAGTCTTCATATTCCAATAGATGACTCAGAGAGAACATAAGTCTTCATATTCCAATAGATGACTCAGAGAGAACATAAGTCTTCATATTCCAATAGATGACTCAGAGAGAACATAAGTCTTCATATTCCAATAGATGACTCAGAGAGAACATAAGTCTTCATATTCCAATAGATGACTCAGAGAGAACATAAGTCTTCATATTCCAATAGATGACTCAGAGAGAACATAAGTCTTCATATTCCAATAGATGACTCAGAGAGAACATAAGTCTTCATATTCCAATAGATGACTCAGAGAGAACATAAGTCTTCATATTCCAATAGATGACTCAGAGAGAACATAAGTCTGCATCTGAAAGAGAGGGTGGTTCTTGTTGTTCACTTACTTAATATAGAATCAAGGGGGTCACTATAGAATCAGAGGCTTAGCTCACTAACACACAAACCATCAACGTCCCTGTTTTTGGGGTATTCTTGTTAATCCGTGTTGTCGACTTTTATTGCCTTATATGTTTGTGCTTCTGATGCGCTAAGATATTTGACTGGTTCTGATTGTCTGCATCTGAAAGAGAGGGTGATTGTTTCACTTACTTAATATATCAAGGGGTCACTATAGAATCAATGGAACTGATTGTCCTCCCAACAAGCAATGGAATATCGACAAAACTCTTACAGCGGGATTCTATTCTTACAAACGATTCAACTTGAACAGATAGAGACAACACTGCTTAACTGCCTAGTGGGCCTTAACCCTGTAGTGTAGTGCGCTTCTGCTCTAGATACGAGATTCTGAATGTAAGCCAATGAGCACAGTTCTAATATGCTACAACAGATGTCTTTTCTTATTGAACTAGTATTGGCACAAGAACAAGCTAGGGAACAAACAAGGTCTTCGAAAGGAAAGGCGAGCTGTCTGGTCTTAGGTGACTTTCATTTAGTAGTTGAGTTCCTTAACTCCCTTGCTTTTTTGAGTTCTGAGTTTGAGTTCACCCTTGCTCTAGTGAGTTCTGAGTTTGAGTTAACCCTTTCCATCAGTCCATTCAGAATCGCTAACACCTTAACTCTCTCTCCTTGATGAAACAACAACACCAATGTAAACAACCCTTCTTTCTATTGCTGATGGGGATCTACCTGTTGCTTTAAGAAGTAGTGCACCACTGATAGACGCAAGTAATTCAACTCAAACAAATCCTTTTGAAGAACAAACATAGTTTCGCTTGCTGGTTCAGATACGGATCTTGCTTTCACTTCTTCAGTAATAAATTGAAATCAATGAATGTTTTCCTGAAGACAGGCCAGCGTTAAGTCATGCCCAACTTTCTTGACAGCACGGTAAGGAGTTTCGAAGTGATCCGCTCAATTCCTATGATATAGAACATCTGTGAAGAGAAGAATTCTGTCCATTTATTCCTCGGCGCCATAAGACTAAGTCGACAGGAGCTGTTCAATTCCTATCTTCTGGTCGGATGCGCATAAGTCTTCATATTCCAATAGATGACTCAGAGAGAACATAAGTCTTCATATTCCAATAGGATAGGTAGATCACTCAGATAGCACATAGGGATGAATATTAGAATAGGGTATTATGACTCAGCATCTAACATTGGCACGCAACCCGAACTCATATACTGGGGAAAGCCAATTACCCATCTAATTACCATATATTCTATGCAAGACTAAAACAAACATAAGCAGCTGACTTCTTCTGCAGAAATACAATCTTATTTTACTGTGGAACAGGCCCTTCTTCTCTCGTTTACTTAACAAGAACAGCATTAGTATACAATACTTGCCTTGCACCCAAAGAGACTCTAAGAGCAGAACTCTACTTCCGGCAAGTGATATTTGCGGTTGCTTACACTGTCAATTTCTCAACTCTACTTTCCATCTGATGCTTCATCCGGGCATTCGGCTTCTGGAACAATACTGGAATCCGCTTCTTATAGAGTCGACAACACTGATTAACTTGTTTCTTAGGTAAAGCAAGCAAGTAAAACATTCATTGATTATTGAGCACTAGATATAGAACCCAGTAAAACAAACAAACCCTATCTGATTAATCTTACCCGCTTGCACCAGAAAACAGGACTGGAAACCGAAATAATAACAGGAACTGGCCTGGCCGAATCTCTTTTATGATTCCACTCGCGATTAAAGTCAAGCACTGAACTTCTTTCTCTCCACTTAGCGCTTCAGAAGCACCAACCCCTCTTGTCGACGAAACTCAGTCAATCTGTTTAAGTTACCAACCAGAGTCCATTAATGCGTTCCAAACCTCGCTACAAAGCCAGATCCTGCTCAGACCCCGGATACTGCAGTGGGTGTTCTGCTATCAAATCCAATTTCCTCTTTCGATTCTTGCCCCGGGTATACAACTGAGGAAAGGAATATTACTTATATATGTACGAAACTCCCCTATAAGATTCCGTATTATTCTTAAGAAACAGAACAAGTAGACTGAACTGTAACTGGCAATTCTTCTGAAACCAATGTAGGTGCGGAACTAACTCCTGTTCCTGACTCAACCTTTTGCTTCAAAACAAACTATTTACTTGTTTACTGGTCTATGTCTAGCGGGAGAAACGTATTAGGAAAGGCACTGGTCTATGTCTAGCGGGAGAAACGTATTAGGAAAGGCACTGGTCTATGTCTAGCGGGAGAAACGTATTAGGAAAGGCACTGGTCTATGTCTAGCGGGAGAAACGTATTAGGAAAGGCACTGGTCTATGTCTAGCGGGAGAAACGTATTAGGAAAGGCACTGGTCTATGTCTAGCGGGAGAAACGTATTAGGAAAGGCACTGGTCTATGTCTAGCGGGAGAAACGTATTAGGAAAGGCACTGGTCTATGTCTAGCGGGAGAAACGTATTAGGAAAGGCACTGGTCTATGTCTAGCGGGAGAAACGTATTAGGAAAGGCACTGGTCTATGTCTAGCGGGAGAAACGTATTAGGAAAGGCACTGGTCTATGTCTAGCGGGAGAAACGTATTAGGAAAGGCACTGGTCTATGTCTAGCGGGAGAAACGTATTAGGAAAGGCACTGGTCTATGTCTAGCGGGAGAAACGTATTAGGAAAGGCACTGGTCTATGTCTAGCGGGAGAAACGTATTAGGAAAGGCACTGGTCTATGTCTAGCGGGAGAAACGTATTAGGAAAGGCACTGGTCTATGTCTAGCGGGAGAAACGTATTAGGAAAGGCACTGGTCTATGTCTAGCGGGAGAAACGTATTAGGAAAGGCACTGGTCTATGTCTAGCGGGAGAAACGTATTAGGAAAGGCACTGGTCTATGTCTAGCGGGAGAAACGTATTAGGAAAGGCACTGGTCTATGTCTAGCGGGAGAAACGTATTAGGAAAGGCACTGGTCTATGTCTAGCGGGAGAAACGTATTAGGAAAGGCACTGGTCTATGTCTAGCGGGAGAAACGTATTAGGAAAGGCACTGGTCTATGTCTAGCGGGAGAAACGTATTAGGAAAGGCACTGGTCTATGTCTAGCGGGAGAAACGTATTAGGAAAGGCACTGGTCTATGTCTAGCGGGAGAAACGTATTAGGAAAGGCACTGGTCTATGTCTAGCGGGAGAAACGTATTAGGAAAGGCACTGGTCTATGTCTAGCGGGAGAAACGTATTAGGAAAGGCACTGGTCTATGTCTAGCGGGAGAAACGTATTAGGAAAGGCACTGGTCTATGTCTAGCGGGAGAAACGTATTAGGAAAGGCACTGGTCTATGTCTAGCGGGAGAAACGTATTAGGAAAGGCACTGGTCTATGTCTAGCGGGAGAAACGTATTAGGAAAGGCACTGGTCTATGTCTAGCGGGAGAAACGTATTAGGAAAGGCACTGGTCTATGTCTAGCGGGAGAAACGTATTAGGAAAGGCACTGGTCTATGTCTAGCGGGAGAAACGTATTAGGAAAGGCACTGGTCTATGTCTAGCGGGAGAAACGTATTAGGAAAGGCACTGGTCTATGTCTAGCGGGAGAAACGTATTAGGAAAGGCACTGGTCTATGTCTAGCGGGAGAAACGTATTAGGACACTGGTCTATGTCTAGCGGGAGAAACGTATTAGGAAAGGCACTGGTCTATGTCTAGCGGGAGAAACGTATTAGGAAAGGGAGTTCAAAAGCTAAGATTAGAGAGAGGCTCAGCCGTAGAACTGCCTTTCTGGGAGCAAGAGGACCAAACACCCATTTGACCTATGCGACAGTCCAACAAACAAATGAATTGGAGCAGTAGAAGATGGAGACCTCCGCCTCTCTGGGTGCACACTCCATTCTTAATACATACCCCGGATCTTCAAGCAGCGGGCTAACGTGAACAAGGCGGGGTGGGTGGCTTTAGTTAGTTTATAGAACAAGCAAGGGTCATATCTAAGCTGAGGGACTCCAAATCTTCCTCACCAACGGATCCTGACTTTGAATCTACTCTGCTGGCTCACCAAATACTTCCACTTTCGCATAGTTAGGACAGTAACTCGCTAACGGAGCTCACCTTTCTTGTTCCGGCTGTTAATAAGCTCACTCTTAGCTACAAATAATGAGAGATAGTAGTCTTTTGCGTGCGCCCTTGCTTTAAGAATGTGTGTTCCAGTTCCCTTCTTGCTTGTTATCGAGCACATGGTATAGAATGTTGTTTGTAGTAAGGCGAAACTCAATGCTTTCCTTTTGAATTGAACTAGTTGGTTTAAGTTTTCTCGAGATCAATAAGAGTTGTCACAATCATACACCTATACATAGCAACAGTAACTCTTTCAAGCAGACCATTCGCCTCACAAAAAGAGTAAGTCTCGTCTTTCTTTCTTTTGTAAGTGCACTCAAGACTTCAAGGCAGGCCCTAGCTTCGTAAAACAACACGGGAATAGAATCAGTCAATCGAGAGAAGGTAAGCAATTCATCTAGGAGTTAATACCCGCACCCCCACAAGAAAAGAATCCACCTCTGACTTTGGGATCGCCTTAGCCATGAGTTTGCCTTGAATGCCTTCACTGAGAACATGTGGTCTAACTGTCATATCTTTTTGCTTGCCTCGGCACTTTGCATTTGTTCTCTGATTGAAGATGGGAGGATTGTAGGCAAGACACTCTGATTGAAGATGGGAGGATTGTAGGCAAGACACTCTGATTGAAGATGGGAGGATTGGTTTCTTCTTTCCTCATTAACTTGAAGAGAACTCTGTAATTCCATATATATTAGTAGTACTAAGTAGACAGACAGATTCTTTGTCGCTGCCTACAACATGATCATATTCTTAATAAGACTTATAAGGAACTTTGGAAAAACCTTCTTGTCTTCAATGGTATCTCCCAGACTTCGAATCTTATTTACTATTTCAATGACTTTTTGAAGATAGTATTCCGGGCCTTCCTTCATTGCCCTGGTGTCCAATTCTATCTGAAATTCCTATATATATGATACTTCTCTCTTATCTAAATAGACTTATTATCTCTTTGCCAAAGTGAGATTCTCTCTATATATATGATACTTCTCTCTTATCTAAATAGACTTATTATCTCTTTGCCAAAGTGAGATTCTCTCTATATATATGATACTTCTCTCTTATCTAAATAGACTTATTATCTCTTTGCCAAAGTGAGATTCTCTCTATATATATGATACTTCTCTCTTATCTAAATAGACTTATTATCTCTTTGCCAAAGTGAGATTCTCTCTATATATATGATACTTCTCTCTTATCTAAATAGACTTATTATCTCTTTGCCAAAGTGAGATTCTCTCTATATATATGATACTTCTCTCTTATCTAAATAGACTTATTATCTCTTTGCCAAAGTGAGATTCTCTCTATATATATGATACTTCTCTCTTATCTAAATAGACTTATTATCTCTTTGCCAAAGTGAGATTCTCTCTATATATATGATACTTCTCTCTTATCTAAATAGTGATACTTCTCTCTTATCTAAATAGACTTATTATCTCTTTGCCAAGTGAGATTCTCTCTATATATATGATACTTCTCTCTTATCTTATCTAAATCTATTTCTTTATATTCTCTCTTCTCTCAATATAATATTCCTTGGTTATTTCCTTGAAACCCTTCTATCAAGATATCCAATGTGGTTTTTTTAGGACCCTATACTAACTCCTTGTTAAATGTATCGAAGTTGCTTGCATCCCTCTGGATTTTCTCCTTGTATTGGTTTTTGTTGTGCAGCTGTCCATTCTTCTTCATCCTCTGGATCTTGAGGTTGTTCTGCATCTGGGTTTTCGGCTACCCAATGGAATATCTCTCACCCGCATATCATTTAGGAATTGAAACTAACTCCCTTTCCGTCAACAACTCCATACTGTAAACTCCTATAAGCGTTAGCATCCCTGTATCCTCGGCGAACTCCACTTTGCAGAACAGAACCAACAACACTGTAATCCTATCTTCACTTACATTTAAGCGTATATGAAGTCTGGACCACAACGAGTAACCAATGGAATCTTTCCTTTCGAAGACCATCATCTCGTCTCGGTTAAGGCTTAAGAAGGCAATTATTCAGGCAAGAAAGAAGGAAGGCGGATTTCCAAGTAAAGCGGAACAGAAGAGAAGGACAGCCATCATCAAAGTCAAGGCAAATAGTTCATAGTTTTGTTACGCCGGTGTTTATTATTTATTAGTTTCACTACAAGGTCAGAGAAGGCCAGAATCTCGGTTAAGTCAATAAACTATATATACAACATTTGAGCTAGAACGGGACATTGACAACTTTGGACTACAACTCTTGGGTTGGGGGCAATCAGAATAAGTCAATTCGAGAGTTCCCTCTGTTCGACTAATAAAATGAGGAAGAATTATCCCTATCTTGCTTGCCCACGTGACGCCTGTTCTATGGCATTTAGTCATGAATAGAAAGATCGCCCTCCTCTCCAGCTTCGTCGCTTACTTTATCCTCTGATCCGGATCCATATCCTACTTCTATTAATAATAATAGCTTTTCTCTTTCGACGCGTTTCTATCCGCTCGCTCACCAAGTACTACAAGGCGTCCGACGCTTTTCTAAGCTAAGGATTGGAATCGCCCTTAGATCATAGTACTCCTAGCTCATGAATGAAAAGAGTAAGGAGACTAAACAAAGCCCACTCCATTAGGCGGATGGCCTACTACATTCTGAGGAAGACCAAGGGAACGATCTCGAAAAAGATGGATTGTTTGTTTGTTTGGTGGGCGAGACTCCTCTTCGGACATTCATTCTATTAGAAAATAAGAGAATCAAAAGGAGCCTAGCAGCGTCGCGTCGCAGTCTCAGAGCCTTGAGGTAGCGGCCCATATGCCGTGTCAAAGTTTTGCACTTTCGATTGAGTTGCAGAAGGGAATTCCCGTGAAGGTAAGTCCTCTTTTTCTAGATTTGAGCGATTCCTCGATCTTTGCAATCTTTGTCGCCCATGTGAGAAAATACGATTTGAAGTGAGCATCTCTTGTCAAAGAGGAGAAAGACCAAATCCCTCTAGAGCCCAAACAACCTAAATGGATTTATCCTACCCGTTGTCCCCGCCCTTCCCTTCTGGGGTTTGAGGGTAATAAGTGCGCCCACTAGAACATCCATGTATTTTCTCATCCACTTTCTGAATGCATTTCCAGATATAAGGCTTTCTGGCTTTCCTATTCTAACAGGCTGTGAAAAAAGATCTCCCGTTCTTCTTAAATAAACCAAATATGCTACTTTTGATCGGGCTCAAGGATTTGCTGTTTGCTTACAGGCTTCAACGAATTAAGAAAACACTCGGTTTCTGTCATATCGCATATCAGCTGTCTTTGATTGAATCAACATAAGGGGCGAAAAGGGGCTAACGATCGAGAAGTCTATTCTACAAACTTGACTAGTATTCCTCTCGTATTACCTTATCATATCTCATCTGTTTTTTCTATTCTAATATCTCATCGTCCCTTAGCGGCCCAAGAGAATCGGAGGGTTCCTTAGAAGATGGAGCCGGGTATTTACTGGGTAGTTCCAGCATCAAAAGCAGCCTGATTGGAAGCAGTGCGAAATAAAGGAGCTGGGGAAGCGGATAATAAAACAAAGGTGAAAGCGGAATCAGGATATGAAGCGGGAAGTTTCATTTAAAGTTAATGAGAATTTGACTCGAGAGCATCTGGTATAGAATGGTTTTGTAAATAACCACTATCCCTTTCTGAGGAATAAGACTGGCTTGGCACTGCTTACTCACCAGCGGATTCTTCTTCCTCACCCCAGATCTTGTAACTTATACATCTACGCGTACTAGATGATTAACCTCTATCTATACTTAGTCTTGTTGGTACAGGCCTGTCTTCATAATTCATTGAACCCTTCGAGCTCCCGAGAGGAGAACTCCTTACACAGAAAACCTGACTTTCGACTCTAGGATTCTGAACCCTTAGACCTTCTCCCTTATCTTTAGAATGAATTGAATAACTTACTTTAGCACTGAAGAAGATAGCCTCGAGAAGAAGGAATAAGGTACTGTTTGAGTTCGGGCGTAAAAACCAAGGAAAGCACCGTTTCCCTCTTGAGATAAGAATGAAAGCTATCAGAGGAGTTGAACAGAGGTGAAACAACGAGAGATCCGCCTTCTCTTCTGCCATAAATAGCGAGGTGTCAAAAAGTGGTTTAGTATCTTTATATTCTTTATCTTTATATTCTGGTTTTGTCGTATTAAGAAGTCGTTCTTGTTGGGACTTTCAGTTGAGTACATGGGTTATTAAGAACTTAGAGAACAGTCTCCCTATATTTCATTTAAGGGTAGCTCCCTTATGCTCGTCCTAGCTGTAAGGCGGTAGGGTAGCGAGTATAACTTAGTAAATCGAAGTTTAGCTTACGGAGTTCTTAAAGCGCATTAGTTCAGTAATAACGAGGACTCAATCAATATCTCTATTGGCGCCCCCCACCTTCTGATATTCTAGGGTAGATTCATGTCCCTCCAGCAGACCAGCTTTCCTAATGGGCTTCTTCCCCCTCTGGCCTCGATACCTTGTCTCGGGCACGAGGTCATCTTTCTCATTTCATTCCCGGGACCGAGTTGAAATAGGAGAGTCAAGGCGCAGTCTCAAATATCTGTCTTTCTTATTAGGTGCCTGCCGATATGTAATTCAAGGTGTCGGGTGAAGGGAAGGAAATCCGTATGTATGGAAAGGTGTCAATAACCAAGTATATAGAGGTCCCTATAGGTTTTCAGTAGTCGGAGTTGGTGAATGTCCCTTTACCACTTTCTAGTATATGTGGATCATAAATGACAACGATGGGCGGGACTGACTGTTTAGTTTATGTTCATTGAGTTTTTGTTCATTCCTCAATTCTATTAGTCGGGTGATTCAATTATGTAGTTTGTGGATTCAATTATGTAGTTTGTGGATTCAATTCCCGATCTCTTGAATTCAATGCACCTCCTATTCTTTACCTGCCTTCCCGGGTTGAGATAGCTGTCCCTTATTGTAATTCTATGCACGTCCTATGAAAGAAAGCCCGATAGATAGCAATCAGACAGAGCCTCGTTTGTAAAATAGATATTGAATGCCTTTATTCCAGCTTTGATTTTGTATTGCCTAACGGATAAAGGCGATCAGGAAATGAGGTGAACCCAACTGTCGATCCAGCCTTTGCCCAGTACGCTCCGCCGCAACGAGGAAGATCTATTTCAATTGTCTTTAGGAAGGCACCCCAGATCCATATATTTCTATTGTAGTTAGGAAGCACCATAAGAGGAGTATAGTACGTAGCGGTTGAGACCGAGTCAGATCTAACAGATTGTAGTTCGGAAGCACCGGAAGAGGAGTCAATCCCCACGTAGCAGTTTAGACACCGAGTCAGATCCAACAGGCTATGTGTGAGCAACTCCTTCTGTTAGCCGTCTTGAAGAGAGCGAGGGCACACAGCACACCAGTAGGGCACACAGCACACTTCTTACGGATTTCTTTTATTAAAGAAAATGAAGCCTGATTGCCTTAACCGAGACGAGATTCTAGCCTTCTTTTCAGGGCCTGGAATCTATGAAGAGTGGATTGTCTTGTCGTGTAGTTCTGCTCTTGGCTTTACCTTAGCACACTTGCTTGTTTTAGTGTTGTCGTAGGTGGGAGATAGGCAAAAAGTATTTGCTTGTCTGGCTTTCCCGAGCCGAGTATAGGTCCAGTCCAAGTCGTCACCGATGTAGCTCAAAGTAATGGAGTTCGGGATGCGCCTATTCTAACTTCAAGTCAAGAGTAAGGAGAAATAGTTTGTTTTGAAGCAAAGGTAGAATCAGGAGTAGGGAAAGTCAACAAGAGAATAAGTTGTGTGAAAGTCGGCTGTAAGTGAGAAATCGGCTGCAAGTTCTAAGTCAGCTGCAAACAAGCAGTAAACAATAAATAAGCCTATTCTTCAGCCACAACACCGACGACCCTTACTTCGTGAACCTTATGTTAAACAACGCTCAAAGGCGGGGGCGGTATCCATTTCTTTCCTAATAGGTGTGATCCAAGTCGTCAACTTACTGTCCTTATGATGCATTGGAGTATGGGTGCGCTAGTGAGTTTGCCAGAACAAGAACAAGTAACTGCGAAGTAGAAACTCGGTACCTATCAGCCTCTGTCCTTTATTATATTCCATTAGGGTACCTCCTGTATATAACAATAACTCCACAAACATTAACTCAACTACCAAAAGTATAAGCGGGATAATCAGTCCTTTTGCGTCCTATAAGGCATGTTTCAATTCATTTTATGGCAAATTCCTAATTAGCTACGTCACACATTGGTTCAACTTAGAGAAATAGGGGGCCTTCCAAAGCATTCTTATTAAGTAAGGTGAACTCGATACTGATTGAATTGCGGATTCTATTCTTTCACTTAGTAGGGCGCCTCTCTTTTCTGCTTTTCTTTTTCCTTGAGCGCTACGTGGGCATGAGAACTTTTATTCGGCTTACTCACCTGATCAGGACTCTCCCTTCCTTTGCTATGGAATCCATCTCTAATTACTTTTTATATACAAAATCTACTTGCATTTGCATTAACGAAACTATAAGTGAAGTGGCGAACTCTCCTCAACAGGCAATACTGAACGCCTCAGCTTCCAACTCGCTAACAGGGAGCTTCAACTTAGATATATTCTGACCGGAATCCTACCCTTACTTCCAGGCAATAAGAGTCAGTTTACTTAACAAGCACTGCGGATTCTCTCAACTCGTATTGAGTATAAGGAACTATAGCGGGATAATCAGTGGACGTTGAAGGAACGAGATACTTTACGAGATAGGTGCATGCGCTAACACTTATTATAGCGGGTCGGTCTTAGAGCGGGTAGGTGCTTTAGATAGTTCCTGAAACCTATAAGTGCATGAGGAGTTTTACTTTCCATAAGTGTTTCAGAAAGAGAATAGGATAGCAAGGGTGAAAAGAGAAAGCAAACAATAGGTAGAGTGAAAACAAGTGGGTATAGTTACAGACGCTGAAGTAAAACAGGAATTTCCATATTCCATAGGGCACTGATTCTATAGAAAAAGGGAATGCACCTAAAAAGGGAATGCACTTATCCACTCTGTTAGCGCTACAGTAACTCTTGACGTCACTGAATCAGGGTCTGGACCAGGCATTTCCTCAACATCTTATCTTGTCGACTTGTCTAGTATACGCTTGGTGGACTTGGTAACAGCTGCTACTAATACATTATTTGGTTTCTTTCTTTCTCTCTTTGCCTTTGTATACGTTGCTAAGTAGTGACTTGGCGATCCGAAGTCAATTCAAATATGCATTTCTACACTGTGGTGCTATATATGCTTCTAGGAATTCAACAGAGCCACCACACTTAGTCTTGATTGGAGTCAAGGAAAACATTCAAACTTTATGGTCTCATCTTGAGATTCGAGCGCCGAGGCAGTCAGTGATGGAGTGGGCAGTAGGCAGTAAGTCGCTGAGTTAGTTCCCGAACACCCGAGCACAAGTGACATCTCGGCGGAAAGTCAAACTTAACCAAATGATTTCTTCTATCGTTGAATTCACTCGAGCTACACTTTATTTCCCTCCCGCTTATAAGCCAACACGGGAACTATCAAACTCAAGCAGGTCAGTTGTTGAAAGTCTGTTAGCAGGCAATCGGATAATAACAAATTCCTACTTCAGGTCTTGAGTATAGAAAAGTGCTTCTTGAATCAGAGTAATAGAAGCCAAAGATGGAGCATGGTATGTATCTGTATCAAGGAAATCCGCTGCAATCGGTTCTGAACTTCAAGCATTATTCAGTTGGGCCTATTATCTAAGGCGAGGCTTCACCCTGACCTTTGCTTTAACCGAGTTATTAGTCGAGTTGGGTGCGAGTACGGTATAGCTGTTAAGTCACTCTATTCTTCCCTTTTATGTTGCTTCCAGACTAAACAAGCACCGGTAAGAATTCTGTACGCAGCCGCAAACATTAGGCTTATTGGGGAGGGTTTAATAATTAGGTCACTTTTAGTCAGCAGTGCGTTTACTTCATTATGCAACCAACTTCTTTCTTTCATTCAACAAGGCGAGAAGAAGCTAAAGAATAGAATCCATTCCTTCTTAAACTGCAAGTGTTTCAACAAGTAGAGTCTCCGGGGGTGCTAAAGTAGTAAGTTCAGAACAGAAAGATCTGGCTTTGATGCGCTAAGTGGTCCAAGGAGAGTGTCTTTTGGTGCGACTTAATCATTTGGTTAAGAAAGGAGAGTATCGGGGGGTGCTTCTGAAAATAGAGTATAAGGGGTGGGGGTGCGAGTGCTTGTGTCTAAGGCTAGAGCTTTGACTTATCCTTTGGAGCCGGGCAACGGGCAAATTGAGGGCTCGCCAAAACCCGGCTTTTTGAATAGCAAAGGAATTTTACCTAATAGACCGATCCAAAGTCATGATCATTTTGCGTTTTCCCGAGAAAAAAGGTAGCCAAGCCATTTTACCTAATAGCAAGCCCAAAAGTCATGATCATTTTCCTATTTCCCGTGTTTTTTGGTAGCAAAGTGATTTTAGCTAATAGATGACCTGCTCGATCGGAGATTCTTGCGTTTTCCCGTGTTTTTTCATTGCACTGGCATTTTCCCTAATAGAGCACCGGATTGATCTGATCTTTTGACGGGAACTCCTGCCGCGTCACGTTAGTAGTGACTTGGCCCCGTGTTTTTTCGACGCTTCGTCTACTTAGCCAGTACTACGGGTTGGTTTCGGAGGTAAGAATTGAACTCGGCAGGCACAGAATGAGACCTAGGAGTAGCGGCCTGAAACCAGTGAGTATCAGCCAACAAGCAACTACTGTTCGTGTTGCGCGTTAGTCTAGGTGGCCGGTCAGTGAAAGAATGGAGCTGGTCGGACTCAGAATTGCACTAGTGAGTAGCTGCCTTCAAGCACCGAGTCGCAGCTTGTATCCTTGCCCCGACCTCTGATCTTGCTCCTCCTCCTGTTGCTTCACATATTAACTCCTACTGTAGCTCACCTGTGTTCAAGAATAAGGGACCGTTCTTCAACTCACACTCTCGCAGGAGCAGGCAATTCTTTAGCTTCTACAGATAAACTCTCATCTCTCTTTCCGATCTCAACTCTCACAGCAGCTTACTTTGGCTGACTGACTTTCGACTTTTCTTGCAACAACAGTTGGACCCGTACAGGAATGGAATTTCAATGAACCGCATATGATTTAAGTGCACAAGGAATATATGATCCAAAACTCAAGGAATAGAGGTGGAGGTTCCTAATGGAATAAAGGTGGAGGTACCCAACATACTTAACTGACTCTCTATCAAATAATCTTTATTGGCAGCCTAACCTGCTCCCGAAGACTGGAACGATAGGGCGAGTAGGACCGGGAGAATAAGAAGTCTCAGATACTGGATCAAGTTCTAAAGCCGAAGAAAGAGTAGGAACAAGATCTTAAGCTGTAAGGAAAGTATCAAGTGTCTTTGTTCGGGGAAGAATCAGTGGCATCAGCGTAAAGAGTGAGAAATGAATGATTTGACAAGGCACTCGAAAGATGGCCTGGAAAGCTGGGTGAAGCGAAAGCCACTGGTAGATCAGCAACAGCAAGGATGTTAGGTCTAGAATCGAAAGGGTAATATTGAAGAAGAGGTCAATTTGCCGAAACCAGCAATGGAACTATCAAGCTATGTTCTCAAGTTATGTTTTTGTGTTGAAGAATCTGGATATGAATACTGAGAAGGTGTTTGAGCCACAAGACTAAGTGCTAAGGCGTCAGTTCCATTATCAGCAGCAAGCGGATCTGCTAGTTAAGTTGAGTTCGGGTGCTTGTGTTGCGTAAGAGTCGTTCCATTCATACTTGATCGTTTACGAACAGCATCTTTTATCTTTGGAGTGTACCCTCCTGTTACATAGTTGTTCTATACAACCCTAAGCTCTTAAGAGGAAAGTCTCGTTCGAGCAGATCTTATGCTTAAGCGTAAGCAAGTTCAAGATCCAATTCCGTATTAGTTGGCTAAAGAGGATTCCCTATTTTCTTAGTTTACCCTGGCTTCAAATACTCTTAGGGCCCATTTTCTAGCTTTAACCGAGAAGTCTCAAGAAGGAGTGCCCATTGAAGAAACTCCATCTGAATCGGCAATGGAAATGATGTATTAGGATATTACTTACTTGACTCTCCGCTCAGGTCCATGTTAAGAAGGCCTTATCCGTTCAGGTCTATGTCCAAAAGTCAAAGGAACTGGGCCAAACTCCATCTGAATCGGCAATGGAAATGATGTATTAGGATATTACTTACTTGACTCTCCGCTCAGGTCCATGTTAAGAAGGCCTTATCCGTTCAGGTCCAAAGTCAAAGGAACTGGGCCATGTATAAAAGGAACTGGGCCATGTATAGTGGTCTAGCAGGAGATACATATTAGGAACAGGTATTTGCCTCGCGGGATAAACGTATTAGGGAGTTCGAAAGCTCAGATTTCGATCAATAAGGAAATAAGGGTCTATTCTATTATCAATCAATTGTAATCATAGTAAGAGAGATATTCTTTTCCAGGTTGGCTCTCTGCAAGTTCAATGACTGGTTTACTTGGCGCACTATAATCAATGAATTCTTTGTTTACTGATAGAGATACTCCGCAATCTTCTGTTGATAGAGATACTCCGCAATCTTCCCATATGTGCTCGATAAGAAATGCTGGTATTGACTCGCCACAAGAAAGATTCTATTCGGAAAGCTCAACACAAAGTACCTAACCCGTCTTTGCAACAAGAAAGGGAATCCGCAATTAAGTAAAGTAGAAAGTCAGCAACAAGCGAAGTCCAAGATAGAGATGCTTCTCAGAAGTTAAGTTTGCCGGCGCACAGTGCTAAAGTGAGCTTATGAATGACCAGTGGAAGTTGAATCGTAGTATAAGTCAGCCTCATCTCCTGTTGTTTCATTAGTCAAAGCAGGATCTGGAAATGATGTATCTGTTCGACTGGAATCTACAAGCAGGATCTGGAAATGATGTATCTGTTCGACTTGAATCTACATCTGTGTTGGCGCCGAGCTCATCAGCTGGAGAGGGATATCATCAAGAATGCTTAGTCCGGCGGTAGACCAGGCACAATTCAATCACAGTGTCTTGTTCGGGTCGATAACACCTCTTTCTTCTCTTGTTGGGTAACTCCACCTCTTGTCCCGCAGCTTCTCCTTGTTCAACAGATTGTACAGCTGGAGCAAATAGGAATTCCATCCGTGTTTCACCTTTTGAATGCGAAGGTGCAAGTGCAATTAGAAGCATCTATGCAATTAGAAGCATCTAGATAAGAGAGCAATGGTGAGTCTAGATTTTATAGTAACAAGAGAGTCAACTCGGAAAGGTCAGTTTCGTTCGGGGAATACTAAGGTTGTGCGCGAGGGAGTTGATTTCGTTTTTTATATAATGTGGGAATTCCTGGAATCTGAGTATGAAGTGTAACGGTTCAATTCAAAAGGGTAACTCTACTTAGAGCTTGGTTCCCTTACTCTTCCTTAAATTCAAATAGGCGCATACGCATCCCGAACTAGATTTGTAGAATCGACAACCTTAATAGAAGTTAGCAACTGTCAACGGATCCTTCTCAGGCTTATGCGCTGATCCAGTACTATTGGATTTCCCAGAACGATTTCCTCGCCCAGCCTCTTCTCCCGCTTATGATCTTGTCGACAAGGATTGCATTCTAGATTCCACTCAAATAGAAAGATAGAAATTAGGCAATTCGAACACATAGATGATTCTCTTATTACTGAGATTCTATACTAGGGCAATACACCTCTTATTCTCTCTTTCGGGTCTACTACTTCACTCTAACTTTTCTTTATGAATCGTCGGTTTCTCAGAAGGGGAAACTTATAACTAGGGCTTGCTCCCTTCCTTCCTGACAGCTTGAGCAACTAAGTAGTCCTGTTTTCGGGAACTTAACCTTCAATCGACCAAGATGGATCAAAGGGCATAGCGGGAAAGCAGTTCAAGAGACGATCGATCAGAGAAATAGAGTTCAGGAGGCGCTAGTAGTGTTGAAACGAGCTTTGATAAAACATGGTCAAGAAAGGGCTAGGCTAAACCCCACCATAGATCTGATTCCTTTGTCCTAAGTCTAACGAACAACTCGAATACCCGAGTATAAATAACTCTAACTATTGTTGATTCTTGCCAGCCTCTGAAAATCAATGCTTCAATATCGATATCCAGTGGGAGAAGAGAAAAGGCGTCGGTCGGGTTTAAGTAAGTATTCCATTCCTGCCAGTAAGCCAACATCCGTCTCTCTTTCTTTCTTTCCTATTGTGTAATGGTTGCATTCTGCATTTCCTGTATGTCGTCTGCCTATCCAGTATTTGAAAAAGCAAGTAAGTATAGGAGGTCGGCTCATTGTCTCAGTTAGCTCGCTTTAATGATCAAAATGGACTAAGACGTTGCTCGGGAATTTGGGACCATGAGGAGAGGAGGGCAATACTAGTGCCATATTTCCATACATAATATAGGCTCAACTCACTTTCACTATACAAAGAAAAAGTATGAATTCCTCCAATGCTACCTACAGATGTAAACCGGCTCCTATATGACTACCACACCGGGGAGCTTTCTCTTAGCTCTCCTCAGACATATAGGCTTGCTTGCTCACTAAAGCTTTTATACCAATAAGGGACTAGTAGGTAGCTCCTCATGCCCTCTAGGTACAATCCAAATCCCAGCTGCTTCCTAACACTCATCCACATAGATCTGCAAAGGACAACCAGTGCACCTAAACCTTAGCTTAGATGGATTGATTGCTGGTTTCTTGCTAATACTTTATTACTCTTAAAAACTCATAAGTACATACCTCTTTTACAGCACACAATGACTTTATTGCGGAAAGGGCCTATATAGGCATCAGCATATTAAGGGTCTAGACCTACAGGCGGGGCCTGAAATCCTTCACCTTGCCTAGTACCATCTCAGTTAAGGGAAAGCGGACTACAGCAAATTCCAGAACAGAGAGCACATCCGCTCTTACGTCTGCTTGCTAATAGAATACAAGAGAAAGCCGGAACTCCATGAAATCTTGTCTGCTTGTTTGCCCCAACTCGTATACAAGGGAAATCCTTATTGCCCAAATGGGATAGCCCAACTCAAATAATCAGAGCTTTGAACCCAGATTGATAGATAGTACTTTAGGGTCAACTCCTCTTATAGGGAAATAGAAATGTGACCTCTGCTACAGGCCAACTCATTCATTTTGCCGTATAACATAGACCTTAGCTTTCATCTTAGTTGTTTGTTAGACCTTAGAGTCATACTCAGATTCTTTCCAGCCTTACCCTTACTTGCATTCGAAAAGAGCTTCCTTTTACCTTAGTTTTTGTCTACATTCCTTCCCGCAACACAAGCACCTGAATTCCTATAAATGGTAGGAATAAATGGATGGTAGCGGCTTCTCTTCTGGAACTCTCCTAAGAACTCGTGTGAGGAGCTCTGGCGAAAGAAACGGCTAAGCTCAGTCTGCTGACTCTAAAGAATTTCAATTGAAAAGAAATATGCACGACAAACACTACTAATAGATATTGGAACCCGACCCGACTCTACCCTTGCTTTCGATCTACTCGTTGTTTGTTCCGTTACTTGTTCAAGCGCCATAGATATTGTTAGTGAGTTTGTGCTGCCAGCAGTAAGCAGTCCTGAGTTCAATTACGGAGTTTCTATATAATGAATGAACGCTAGAGAAAATGAAATAGGCAAAAGGGCGAGAATGTCTAGTACAATAGTAAAGGGAAGGGTTGGTTTCAGTGATTAGGCTCAAATGCACTCTATAAGAAAGAGCTTGTAGGTGAAGAGAATTTGCCATAAGCAACGTTACACATAGGTTCCACTTAGAGAATGGGCTACAGAACCCATTTAATAGAATTAGTTTCGAGTATTTAGTGTGGGAAATCAATCATACCAAAAGGCTCATCAAATCCATAAAAAAAGGTTCATCAAATCAGAATAAAAGCAGAGTCAATGGAACTAAAGCGAAGTAGTAAAAGAATGGAATTAATTATGAAAAGAATTCTTTTTTGTCTGAGACTATGACTTATGGGGGAATTGCATAAGAGGATAGGCAAAAACTCAAAAAGTAGAAGGATGGGCGTGCTAACACACAGGGAGGAGGATCCCACTAATTTGTATAGGAGCGCAACAGGTACTACTCATAATTGGCTAGGGGAGGTCTATATCAGAGGCATCAACACTCGAACACAAGAAGAGAACTCTCCATACGGGATGAAACGGGGCAGTATCAGAATAGAGAGCCAGGGGACACGGGAGGTACACCGGGGCACCTCGCTAAGACATCAACTCAACACTCGGTGCGGAAAGCCTACGGATAAATAGAATCGAACCAATAAGTATAAGTCAAAGAATCAATCTCGCAATAAAGAATGATGCGAGGCCGAGTGCATTGCTAGATGGGCGGGCCGTATGTCAAGAATAATAGTAATGGTCAGGAAGAATAGTAATGTCAGAAATAATAGTACGTACGGGCAAGGCAAGCAACTGACAACTAAGTAATAGAATCCTAGTAATTGTCATCTAAGAAATGAATAGCAGAATTGTAGGTGCTAGAATCATTGAGAAGTAAGAGAATCAAGCAAGACCCCCGCATACCGAATAGAATCATTGAGAAGTAATAGAATCAAGCAATACCCCCGCATACCGAATAGCCAGGAATAACCTCACTTTCTGGACTCTAAAACATGCGCAGCTTCTACTCATTCTGTATCTAAAGAATTGGAGATTCTGAAAATTGGCCCTTGCCCTAGAGCCCATGAGTCTGCTCTTCTTGACTTTGACTCTTCAACCTAGGCTTATAGATGAAACACATAAATAATACACATAAGCTAGTGGGCCAACACATAAGCGACTACTTTTTATCATTCCTTAGCCCAAGTTGGCGCCTGACTTTCCTATATCCCAGTCCATATCTCCTAGCCTAGCTATCAAACGAAAACGCATATTTATATCAGCCTTTCCTTCCTCGATATCAGGTTGACTTCCTGTAGGGGGTATTATATACGCCTTTGCTGGCTATCAGTATCAGCCTATATCTCGCCTCTCGTTCTCAACCCCTTGGGCACCTCAACATACTTCCGACAACACCCAACCCATAGAAAGAATGGAACCGGTGCTTCTAAGACCGCCACAGTTTAAAGGTAATCCAAAGACGGATAACAAGGCGGATGTTTTTCTATTTTCTTTTGTAATATCATAATTGTTTCCAGAGCAACGTCAGAGAATTGGCCCTGGGGA